>SKCR01003291.1:0-105850 GCA_019454045.1 Zanthoxylum bungeanum
AGTGGTCCTTCCGCAAGCTCCAAGCTTCGTCGAAAGTGGTCCTTCCACAAATAAGTCTCTATTTGATCAAATCAATTTGAGCTATTTATTTGTCATTTTATATGTTTTGAGATTTTAATTATATTCAAAATATAAATTCTGTTATTCACATCTAATGTGTTTATCTTAATATCATCTTTATATAATGAAACACTTTAGTGTTCTAGAATATAAAGGTTTATCCACAATTGATTAAACACTGATATAGAGATAATGTCTCTAGTCAAACTAGTTACATTATAACAGTTCCTAATTTAAGTACACACCCTAAGGGTAGTTCCTAAACTTAGGTATCTACGGTCGAAACAGCGACCTTCGTCCCGTTTCTGATTCGCAGAGCAATCTCAGTTTGAAGTCAGTATCCTGCTCAAAGCAGATTCTGAACATCAATACATATATTTTATGTACCACACTAAGTATTTAAAATCTAATTTCAATACTAATAGTGAACATAACTTTGACAATCTTTTTAAAGTAAGAGCCTTGCCCTTTCTTTAATTCCTTCGTGTCTGCCATATCCAAATGGTAGTCACTTTGGGATATGTCAATTATCCTTTTCAATATTTCAGGAACCTTAGGCCAAGCCTTGGGTTTTTAGAATATCGAAACAATGTGCACCTCGTGCTACATGCCCAATTGCAAACTTTGACTTTATCTCCTCTAGAATAGTCAATTAATTCTCCAAGAATTATAAATTGCAATTTTAATACTTCTTAAATCTAAAATTAGATTTATGACAAGTATATTAAATTAAGCACTGAAGTCATCATCACATAAATCTTCCAAAGATTTTATGCTCTACTTATTTTGCTTAATTTTGGGCGTAAGGTATAATAAGTTATTTTATCAAATAAAGTAACCTATTATTTATTCCCAATTTGAAAATTAAATCATTTAAAATATTTAATCCAATTATATTTTAAATATCCAACTTTTCAATTTTCTTTCTTGATTTAATAGTCCAACTATTTAATCAATTATTAGTGGTACTATATATTATAATGATTATAATAGTCCAACTATATAATCAAATATAATCCAAATTAATTAACCTCAATTACATTGATTACTATAATCCAATTATAAAATCAACTGTAAACTGAAATTAATTAATTCAAATATATTGATTAATATAATCCAATTATATATAATCAACTATAATACAGTCCAACTATTTATTAAAACAACATTAAATATTAGTCCAACTAATACTTTTATTATATGATGAGTGATATTTGTTTGAGCGCGTATGGCGAGTAATTGAACGAATATTGCAAATTCAATTCTTGCCTCCCACTATTTTTCGTCGAGCCTCTAACCCTCTGTCGAGTACTCGGGAAACCGTGTTTCCTAGTGGGCTAGGATCCCGTTAAATATCACACAATCTTGACTTTGGCCAACAAATTGTATGATAATTAACTAGGTAGATCTCTAAGATCAATTGGATCCAATCCAATTCCTAGATCCAGTAGGTGGACATCCAAGTCCTAAACATATATCCTATATATGCCTATATATCTAATATATAGCCTAACCTTTTTCATCTGAATCAACTAGGCCTTGGCTTTGGCACAACAAACCTAGTGATCCCAGTCAAGCGTGGACCCATTGACCATGGAAGCTTCGTAATCAATGTCGTTGGACAAGAAGTGGTCTTGATTTTGGCCACAAACCACAACACACTTGGACAAGACACCAATATGGAACAAAGCCTCGTGATTCAAACACATCTTCGACGGACAAGGGCTTGACTTTGGCCAACAACCCATGCCAATCTAGGATCTTGAGTAAGAATCACTCAATGGAAGGAAAAGACGCATGATATTTGATGAGGGCTTTTCGCGTGCAAATTGGCTACCAATTTAATTATCTTTGTTTAGGTCTCATCATCATACACCCTTAAACATGCATTCTAAATACATAATAAAGCAAGTATGAAAATAAAATAATAATGATATGCGGATGGATACTTAACATATTGATCCTAGATCAAATCTCTCCATTTATCACTCAAGCTAGCACTTGTATTACTTCTACCCGTTACACTACACTTCTAAAGAAACCTCATTTACATTGAGGGGAATAGGTGAGAAGAGAATACAAAGAGAATAGAGGTGATAAGGCTGGACATGCAGGTCCAATTTAATAAATCGAATTTATTACAACAATTTCGAAAATTGCCCCACCCGACTAATATCCATCCGATATACATTATTCATCATCACAACCACGTATTCACACATAAGCATGCTATCAATCAATCTAATCAAATTAATTAATCTGATAATTATGTGATCATCCAATGTTCAAACAACGATTTGATTTTGCTCGAGTCAAACTCGTTTTTGCGAATAAGTACTCAAAGTACGAATTCATGAATTAAATTAAACTACATAATTAAATCCAATTAACATGTATTTAATACTAATTCACTATTCAATTCCAAATTAAATATTACACTTTATTTAATAAACCTTTTCGACTTAAATTCCAAATTTAATCGCGTTGGGTCTCAAAGCCCGATTAACGTCCAACGTTAGTTTAATTCAAGTCCAATGGGTTTTTAATTAATTTCTTTAAGGCGTGGGCTTCGGCAACCAAAGCCCAATCAAGGAGTAACCCCATAAGCCTAGAAATCAATTTAGGCCCATTAGGCCCAATTAAACTTTAAAGGTTCATTAGTCGCATTTGGGCTTTATGGTAGTGGTTTTGGGCCCAATTGGATCCAATCCACATGGCCTAAACCCAACTTGATAAAATCAAGCCCAATAACCCCAATTACAACTTAATAAGCCCAAATCCAATTTAAAGGCCTAATTCATTAAATTACACAAATCCAATTTCGCAATTTAATTACCTAAAGTGCATTACATGATTAATCACCCAAATCAATATTTCTAAAACTCAAATTGGTCCAATTAATCATGTTCATTATCATCATCACATGTCCAACACATAAATGAAAAAATCAAACCCATTACATGCTTTTAAAGGTCTCGGCCAAAGGAGGGATTTTGTGTCCGATTTGGTTTCAATCCAATCGAACCGACAATCGACATCAAATCACCATCCTAAATGATTTCCAATACATCCATGTTCAAAAATCAAAATACCAAGACATTTAAGGGCATCATCCAATTCGGCCAACATAAGGAATTTAGGGATTTTTATCCAATTCAAAATTAATCCAATTCAATCTCAAATCAACATCATCCTACATCATTATAACTCATCCAATGAATTAAATGAAAAAATCCAAGATTTCCAAATATCCATCACATTCGGCCATGGTCACAAATTTGGGGAAAATTATTCCAAATCAATTTTCATGAATTGATCCAATCAAACTTCAATTCAACATCATTTAAACATGCTCAATCAAACAATTTAACTAAATCATGCTCAAAATCAATTTACCCAAATTTTAAGCCCTATATTTTCATGCTTGAACCTATAGCTCTTGATGCCATTGTTAGGTTTATATCTAGGTCCCAAGATCAAACAAGACATGAAATACATGTGTGAACACATCAACGGAGGTAGCGGAATACTCACATCGATCGGTTGAGAGATGCGGCAAGCAACAAAACTTGAAAATCCTCACTGCAATGGGCGTGAACTGCAGTGAATAAACTCACTGTTTTGGGCGTGAAAGTGGTCCTTCCGCAAGCTCCAAGCTTCGTCGAACGGATCCCGCCTCATGGGTGAACCTCCCTAACACCTTCGCAAGTCTCGTAAGTGTGCTAGCACTTGTGTTTTTGCATCAAAAACACACTCATGCTTCCCTTGAAGCTCACGGCAGTGAGCTGTGAAAATAGGAGAGAAATTGCCCCTTGGGCGTGAGCAAAGAGAGGATGAGAGATGGAGAGAAAAATGTGTAATTGGTTTCAAAAAGATTTTCCAAAAACCTTTATATATTTTCCAAGAAAATACATTAAACAATTACCAAATAATTCAATAAATAATTAAATTGGTAAAAGTCTCTACCAATTCCACTATTTCATCTACTTCCATCAACTATTCAATGTCACTTTATAAAAGTGACTTGATGTGTGTCAATCACTCAATCAATCAATCACATCACTCAAAGTGATTATTGATTGACGCTTGATGTGACGAATGATTTGACGCTTGATGTGACTTGCGTTGCCGCACTCGAATTTGAAATACGAATGCGCTCGCAATCACACTCGGGCTCGGGTTCACTAATTCTCAATTAGCGAATTTTCCGTCGCGTCGTAATTAAATGATTACGCCTAGCGAATTCACTATTCACATCGCTAACGAATTAATTCTAAATTAATTCGTTCGCCCGAATTAAAATCTAATTTTAATTCTGCGTCGAAATCTAATTTCGTTTAATATATCGAATATATTAATTTACCGATTAACTCTAAATTAATCATTCTCTCTCTTTAGACGATATTTTATCCCAGATAAATATCTCTGTAATTAATCCTAGATTAATTTTCTCTCTCTTCTATATAATCCCAGATTATTAATGAGTGCGAGTTATGCGTCATCGGTGCATTATCGGGAAGCGACCCATGAGATCCCCGGATAAGTCGGCAGTAAATACGGTTGTCGGAGTATCCGAATCACGTACGTACCAAAGTACTACGTTCTACCGATTTACGAGACAAGATCGGCTTCTAGCAAAGCACGAAGTCTACCCAATTCTCCGGTCATATTCATCTAAGAATATTTAAGATCTATATCAAGCGTAGTATACCAAGTATTATGTATATCGGCCCAGTATCGGATAGTCACGTGTTAGGGCTGGGGCTGGATAAATGTCTACCCGTCCGAAGCACATGTCGGATGTGGTAACTAGTCTCTATAATCGGATATACATGACCTTGTCATCATATCCCGATGGCCGGCCAGCACTTAAGAGCACTAATACCGTATCCTGCGTGACATCATCTCCACTATGACTGGAGTGATACTTCCGTCTTGACATCACATCCAATACTCTACGATTCTCAATATACCCAGCATTGGCGTACACAGAACCGGTTAGAGTCCTAGACGACCTCAACTAAAGTATATTGATTGTCGTAAGCATTATCAGTGTAAGTCTCAGGTTAAAACCAAATACACCTACCCTGATGTCGGACTCCCATAGACACATGGTCATAATACCAATGGCATTCCGAGGGGTCTATCCAGAGCGAAGCTGTTTCCCGTACCATCGGTGAACACAACCTCCTATCGCACTTGCATGAGTATCCAATCCCCAAATATATGAGAACTATGTTGTTGTGCCCTCACAACGCGCACAAGTGCAATACTAGCCTATTTCGCATTATCGATGTCCAGTCTCGATAATACTACGACTAGGGATATTTAATGATTAATCCTTCGTGGACTGATACTGTCTCATATCATCTCAATCCAGGAACTAATCATATGGACCTCTCTTCATTTATATATCTAAGGTGATCTAATCACAAATGATGAGAGTGTAATTTCCTTGTCACATAGTTAATTTGTACAACAACACTATGATCTGTACAAATAGTGACGCTATGGGTCATATTATCCAACATCATACGGGGCAGACACAATTCCAGCCCTAGGCCTAGCACGTGATCATCTGCTACTGGATCGACATACACAATACTATGTATACTACGCCTGATATAGATCACTATATTCCTGTAAGGATATTTCTGGAGAATTGGGTAGGCATGGCGCTTTGCTAGAAGCCAACCTTGTCTTGTAAATCGGTATAAACGTAGTACTAGGTACTTACATGTTCGGATAGTCCGACGACCGAATTTACTACCAACATATATGAGGATCTCATGGGTCGCTTCCCGAAGATTCACCGATGACGTATGACTCGCACTTTAATTAATCTAGGATTAATTAGATGAGAGAGAAATTAATATGGGATTAATTACGGAGATATTTTATCTGGGATAAAATATCATTTAAAGAGAGATAACGATTAATTGGAATTAATCGATAAATTAATATATTCGATATATTAAACGAAATTGGATTTCGACGCGGAATTAAAATAAGATTTTAATTCGGGCGAATGAGTTAATTTAGAATTAATTCGTTAGCGACGTGAATAGTGATTTTGCTAGGCATAATTATTTAATTACGTCGCTACGGAAAATTCGTTAATTTGGAATTAGCGAACCCGAGCCGGGATTGTTGCGAGCGCATTCACATTTCGAATTCGAGTGCGGCATGTAATTCAAATCAAGCGTCAACTCATTAGTCGCATCAAGCGTCAAATCACATGTCACTTTGAGTGATGTGACTAGTTGTCACTTGATTGATTGATGGTGGTAGATGGATAAGCTTTTAATGCTTGTACTTGTTGACTTTTTGAAAGCAATTTGTGTATATGATTTTTGGAAAATCATTTACCATTTTTCAAGTAACAAAAACTCATCTCTCTCTCTTTTAACTCATCTCTCTCTCTCGGCCATTTGGCCATTTTCTCTCTTCTGTTTTTCTGCTGTTTTCCGAGAATGAAGGAGATGGAAATGATGATTTTTGTGGCAAAAATCAAGAGTGCTAGCACACCTTTGGGTCTTGCGAAGGTGATAGGGAAACCCATCCGTGAGCTTGGGATCATTTCATCACAAAGCTTAGAGCTTTAAGGACATCAATGGCCGAATTTGAGGAGATCAAAATAGCTCACTGCCGAACTTGGAGGAGGGCAGAAAATAAAGTTTTGTTGTTCACCGCGTCCTCAACCGATCGATGTGAGTATTCCGCAATTCCCTCATTGTATTCACTTTGTATTTTCATTGCTTGATATGATCTTGGGATGCTTAGACATTCCAACAATGGTATCTATGAGCAAGGTTGAGCATGAAATATTTTAGGGTTAAAATTGGGTAAATTGATTTTGAGCATGATTTGGTTAAATTGTTTGATTAAGTGTGCTTAATGATGTTGAATTGATGATTGATTGGATCAATTTCATGAAATTGTGATTGGATCATTTTTCCCCAAATTGTTGAGCCTTGGCCGAAACTAGACATATCCCTAATATCTTGGATTTTTGATTTTTGATTCATTGGATGAGTTAAAAATCATTCGGGAAATATTGATTGTGGATTCAATTGGATTGAAATTGAAATCGATTTGAAAAATCCCTCCAAAGCCGAGACTTAATAGCATTTATAGGGTTTATTTTGTTATTTTTGTTAAATTGTGTTGGACATGATTTAATGATGATAAGCATGATTAATTAGGCTAATTTGGTGTTTTGAAATATTGATTTGGGTGATTAATTGTGTTATACACTTTAGGTAATTAAATTGTGAAATTGGATTTTGTAATTTAATTAAATTGGGCTTAAATTGGATTTGGGCTTGAAATGTTGTAATTGGGCTTATTGGGCTTGGTTGTACCAAGTTGGGTTTAGGCTAATTGGTTGGATCAAATTGGGCCCAAAACCGCTTCCAAAAGCCCCCAAATGCGACTAATGGACCTTTAAAGTTTAATTGGGCCTAATGGGCCTAAATTGATTTCTAGGTTATGGGGTAATTCCTTGATTGGGCTTTGGTTATTGGGTTTGACCCAAGTTGACCAAAAGTCCACGCCGTATAAAAGAAATTAATTAAAAGCTCATGGACTTTAATTAAATTAATATTGGATATTAATCGGGCTTTGAGGCCCGTAACGATTAAATTTGGAATTTAAGTCGTAAAGGTTCGTTAATAAAGTGTAAATTTAATTTGGAATTAAATGGCGAGTTAGTATTAAATACAAATTGAATTGGATTTAATTATGTAGTTTAATTTAATTCGAGAATTCGTTACTTTGAGTATTTATTCGCAAAATGAGTTTGACTCGCGCAAAATCAAATCGTTGTTTGAACACTGGATGGTCATTAATTATCAGATAATTAATTTGATTAGATTGATTGATAGCATGCTTATGTGAATACATGGTTGCGATGCATGAATAATGTATATCGGATGGATATTAAAAGGGTGTGGCCATTTTAGAAATTGTTGTAATAAATTTGAATTTATTAATTGGACCTGCGTGTCCAGCCTTATTAACTCCTTACTCTTTGTATTCTCTTCTCACCTATTCCCCTTAATGTAAATGAGGTTTCTTTAGAAGTGTAGTGTAACGGGTATAAGAAAATACTTGTGCTAGCGGGAGAGAGGAAAGAGAGAGATTTGATCTAGGATCATTATGTAAAGTATCCATCTGCATATCATTATTATTTTATTATACGCGCTTTATTATGTATTTAGAATGCATGTTTAATGGTGTATGATGATGAGACCTTAACAAAGATAATAAATTGGTTGCCAATTTGCACGCGAAAAACCCTCACAAATATTAAGCGTTTTTCCTTCCATTGAGTGATTCTTACTCAAGATCTAAGACTGGCATTGGTTTGTTGGCCAAAGTCAAGACCTTTGTCCATTGAGGATGTGTTTGAATCACGAAGGCTTTGTTCCATATTGGTGTCTTGTCCAAGTTGTGTTTTGTTGGCCAAAGTCAAGACCACTTCTTGTCCATCGACATTGATTACGAAGCTTTCCATGGTCAATGGGTCACGCTTAACTGGGATCACTAAGTTTGTTGTGCCAAATCCAAGGCTTAGTTGATTCAGAGGAAAAGGGTTAGGCAATATATTGGATTATTGGCATATATAAGATATATGTTTCGGACTTGGATGTCTCACTACTGGATCTAGGAATTGGATAGGATCCAATTGATCTTAGAGATCTACCTAGTTAATTATCATACAATTTGTTGGCCAAAGTCAAGATTGTCTGATATTTAACGGGATCCTAGCCTGCTAGGAAACACGGTTCCCGAGTACTCGACAGAAGGTTAGAGGCTTGCCGAAAAATAGTGGGAGGCAAGAATTGAATTTGCAATATTCGTTTAATTACTTTCCATATGCGCTCAATCAAATATCATTCATCAAATAAATTAAATGTTAATTTGACTAATATTTAAATCGTCATTTTAATAAACAGTTGGAATGTATTCAAACTATTCATTTATAGTTGGTTATATAATTGGATTATAGTAATCAATATATTTGATTTAATTAATTATAGTTGATTAAAATAGTTGGACTATAATAATCATTATAAGAAATAGTACTGAAATCGTTGATTAAATAGTTGGACTATTGGCATCAAGATAAAATTGAAAGATTGACATTTAAAACATAATCATAGGGAAAATGTATTTAAATGTTTAATTTTTCAAATTGGGAATAAAGTTTCAGGATGGTCCTGGAAAATAATAAGTTACTTTATTTGATAAAATAACATATTATGCCTAAGCCCGGAGTTAAGCAAATAGTAGAGCATAATCTTTTGAGATTTATGTAATGATAACTTTAGTGCTTAATCCATTAACTTGTCGCAGTAGACTCCTTAATTTCTTTATCAAAAACTAAGGGTTAGATCCTTAAAGTATGATAATGAAATTGAAGGATCTTCATATATCTATTCTTAGATTTTAGAAGTACTAAATTGCAATATAAACTCTTGAAGAGTTAATGACTATTCTAAAGGAGAAAAAGTCAAACTTTGCAATATGGCAAGTAGCGCAAGGCGCACCTCACTTCGATATTCTAGAAACCCATGGCTTGGGCAAAGGCTTCTGGAATATGGAAAAGAGCAAAGGCAAAATCATTATAATCTTCTGGAAGATAAAGGACATATTCCAAAATGTCTGCCTAAATTGTGGCAAACGGGATCGCGGAAGCATGACTGCCGTTTGGACAAAGCAGACATGAAAGAATTGAAGACGAGCAAGGCTCTGACTTCAATATATTTGTCATAAATATGTTCATTACTGGTATAAAATTGGATTTTAAATACTTAGTGTGGTACATAAATATATACTGGTGTTCAGAATCTGCTTTGAGCAGGATACTGACTTCCATAGAGATTTATCTGGGAATGAGAAACGGGACGAAAATCGCGCTGTTTCAACCGTAGATATCTAAATTTAGGAACTACCTTCGGGAGTGTATCTAAATTTGGAAACTGTTTATTGTAACTAGTTTGACTAGAAACATTATCCTTATATCAGTAAATAATTGTTGCGGATGTACCTTTATATTCTAGAACACTAAAGTGTTTTATTTTATAAAGATGATATTGAGATAAACACATTAGATGTGAATAACAGCATTTATATTTTGAATATAAATAAATCTCAAATGTAAAACATGACAAACAATAGCTCAAACTGATTTGATCAGATGATGAAACTTAATTGTGGCATTGTTTTCTGGGACACAATAAAACAAGAATCGTATATCCACACTTTTGAAGAGTAGGTACTTGGACTGATTTGATTCTATTCAAATAAGTCTACGAATCTAGTTAATTGGGCAAAGTGCCTAAAACACCTTTACTTGGTAAAAGTGTAAATGCCACCGATCTGTTAGCCCTAGTTCATTGTGAAGCAAGTGGGCCCATGTCTAGCTAGGCTAGATGTGGATATGAATATTTCTTGACCTTTACGGATGTGGCATCGCGTTATGGTTATGTGTTTCTTTGAAACACAAATCGGAAACTTTTAAAGTTTTCGACACGAAATAGACAAACAGATCGGTTGAAATATTAAACCGTCACGGTAAGACCGTAATGGAAAATACTTAGGCAATAAGTTTCTAATATACTTGAAAGAGTAAAATATTCTTTCAATGAGGACTCCTGCAGGAACACGTCATCCTGACGGTGTGTCCGAACCAGAGTAACCGAATCTTGTTAGACATGATAAGGTTAATCATGAGTCACTCTGAGCTACCAATTCCTTCAACGGATAAGCATTAACAGTGCATAACTTATTTTGAATAAGGTTACGTAAAATCTGTTTGACAGATTACATATTAGATATGAACGGGAAAGAAACCAGGTTTCACATTCCTGAATATTTGGGAATGCTGGGCATATGTTTGGATGATACCAAACTAAAACCCAAATGGATAAGTGCCAATTGTAGGTTATCCTAGGGATACCAAAGTATAGTACTTATACAACTCACCAGAGAACAATTTAATTGTTGCTCACCATGCGGTTTTTCCTAAGAGGAATACCTATATGCAGTGGTAAGTGGGAGGATAGTAAAACTCGATGAAAATCAGAGTAATACTATTCCAGGAACCAAGTCATTCATGGAACACAAACAGTTCATCAAGGATGAAACTGTACCAGTAATCTTCGAATACACAAGAACCACGTAAGTCGGAGAGAATCAGAAAACAACCTGGGGTATGGGTTTCTGATCTCATCTCATAAAGATGTTAATCTTATTAAGGTATACCAATTGACTACGTATGAGGAAGTGATACAAAGTATCGACTCCCTATTATGATAAAGTGTCATGAATCCGAAATGGATTCCATGTAAATCGACTATGTTTGGACACTAGTTGTTGTACCAGAAGGCATTGTGCCTATTGGTACTTTATAAGTCTTCAAGGAAGACATACATGGATGGCAACAAACCAACGTATAAAGCTAGGCTTTTAGCGGAAAGGTATCGTTATCAACATTGTGTTGATTACGATTCAACCTTTTACCTGTTGCCACGGTAAATCCATTTGGATAATGCTTGCTAAAGCTGCATGTTTCATTTATGAAATATGTCAGCTGAACGGGAAAATCGCTTTCCTTAAAAGGAAATCTTTTGGAGGATGTTTACAATATCCTGTCGGTTTTATCGTACCTAATCTAGCAAACAAGGTTTGCAGGTTATTTGATCCATGTTTGGATTGAAGCAAGCATAGGTTCTTGGAATTATCGTTTTGATGTAATCATAATGGTTTATGATTTAATTCAAAAGTAAATGATTCTTGTGAATATAAGGAGGTTAGTGGGAGCGCCACTGACAGTGGTTGTCATATAAATAATGATAATATGTCATTTCTTGGAAATGATATTCCCATAATACTATCGGCGGAAGCTTGACTTTCATGAAAACTCTCCGAGAAATCGTACATTGAAAAATGTACGTGACCTGGTGTTGCATACGCTTTGAGCATATGGAGTCACAAACAGGCCAATCCAAGTGATAGTCACTGGATTGAAGTTAAGAACATATTTAATATCTTAGAGAACTGAGGATGTTGTCTTACTCTATGGAGAAGGAGAACTCGAAGTGACTAGGATCACTGCAACAGGTTTCCCAACCGATAAAACGACTATAAGTCGCAAACGGTACTATACAGTTTGAATAACGGTACAGTGAGCTGAAAATATTCCAAGCAAGATATTGTTACCGAATAAACAACAAATACGGGTAATTGATGCAGCTGAGGCAGCAATAGAAGCCATTTGGGTCGATAATAAAACTAATTAGATTAGATATAATTATGTTAGCAGCTGAGCTAGGCTTCAGCGCAGCTTAAAGAATTAACGGTCTCATCAACGATCCAAATACATACTTCGATATTCATTTGATTCGTTCGAATCATACATCGTGGCGATGTGATGATCGAATAAATCGCATCATATGATTATCATGCAAATCCACAGACGAAACCCTTTTTTCAGTAATTTGAGCCAACCGTACATAGTTCGGGTGTCAGACACTCGAGTGACTGGTTATAGGCCAAGTGGGAGATTTTGGACAATTATGACCCATAGCGTCGCTATTTGTACAGATCATGGTGTTGTTTGTACAAATTAACTATGTGACAAAGAGATTGCACTCTTATCATTTGTGATTAGATCACCAAGATGTATAAATGATAGGAGGTCCTTATGATTTGTTCCTGGATTGAGAATGATATGAGACAATATCAGTCCACGAAGGATAAATCATTAAATATCCCTAGTCAGAGTATTATCGAGATTGGACATCGATAATGCGTAAAAGACTAGTATTACACTTTGTAGGGGTTGGTGCTCAGAGCGCCAATTCCCGGTTGTATTTTGTTAAATACTTATGTAAAACATTATTATTAGTAATAATATATGCAGTTTCTATAATATAATCTATTCTATTATATGGTAAAGACGTAATGACCTTAGAATGATTAGTCATGGTACAGTTGCAAAAGCGTCGCAACGGACATTGAGTCGTATCATGACGTTGTCATTCTCAGACAGTTCCTGGTCAAGGTTTACACTACTTGGTCAGTATAGTAAACCCGTTGAGACCGGTACATGTCGTATACTGGAATATATGATTCCAATGGTTTCTCAATGAACCATAAGTCTTAGAGACTAGTATAGACGTGTAGGTGTTTATAATGGATAAACACTGAACGACTCACCGAAGATTCTTAATGGATGGTACACCAGCGTCAATAAGAATCTTCTCGGGTTGAGTAGCACTTGTGATTCTTAGACTTGAGATGCCATTGTGGGCACATGAGACATCTTCTACACTTAGATGGCAGTCACGTCACCGATCTATTAAGATCAGACCTCCGCCTGTTCGTTGGGTGTAGATAGATCCTCAGGGTGTCCTATGTGTATCAAGATAGGATCCGTCAGTTCTGTGTACCAGAGCATAGGTAGTCCATATGATTAGCAATCAGATAAAACCATGGGCCCGTGGTAAGTTTAGAAGCTAGTTCTAAACATTCTTTTAGAGATTGCTAATAGGATAGTCGACTGGATAGTCCCGATAGAGATTTGACGTTTACATCTATATCTCTGGGATTTATCCGGATACCTGTGACGGAGGAATTATACATTTTCCATGACCTCGACCTGTATGGTTTAGCGAGATTATCCGTGATCGTCATAATCTACGGGTGGATAGATTATGGACATGAATTTGATTCGTGACGGATATACCTGAACCTAGAGAGTCTCAATAATGAAACATACTCGTAGAGCACTAGAGCAACATTAATAAATAATATTGATTATTTATAAAGTCGTTTAAAGGTTAAACGCAAGATACGTGCAAAAGGGACCCGATAGTCATTTACGTAATTATTGTGTATTTACATTTAATACTTGATTAATTTAAATACACATTAATTAATAGTCAAAATGAGTTATTTGACTTTTATCCTAAATCAATATATGTTTTAATATTTAATGTAAATATTATACATATATTTAATATATTTGTATTAATTAATTAATTAATTAATTGTTAAATGATTAAATTAATTAAAATATAAATATCTTAACTTAGGATATTTGATTTAAATGGATTAGTTGCCTTTGTTGACTAAGTTTTAAATATCTAATAAAGTGTTTTTAGATATTTGATTAACTTTATCAAATTAATGTCAAATGAAATTGAAATTAATTTTACTTGTTTTGCATTAGGTAATTTCAGCCAAGGCATAAGTGAACAAGTATAAATTGATTTTCATTTCATTTAACTCTTAACCTAATACACTTTATACAAACAAACTCCATTGAAGAAACTTTGAAAGCTTGAGAGAAGAAAGACTTATCAAGGAAAAAGCTTGGAATTTAGTAAGTTTTTCAAACTTACTATTAGAGAGGAATATGTTCCTTAGGTTCTAGGCTTTAACATATGTTGTTCTTATATAATTTCTTTCTTTATTTCTTTGTGTTTTTTGTTGATGGAAGTTTGAATGAAGTGTTTGTTGGTTTCTATTATATAGGTCCCAAACAAAGATTAAGCATATGAAATACTAAAATGAATATATATAAAAGACTTGAAGCATGGCGGAATCATACTTACAAAGTTATGTGATGAAGAAGATGAACAAAACCTTTGAATCTCCAAGCTCCAAGTTGGTTGGTAGGTTTCGGCCAAGAGGAGGAAGAGGACTCCAAGCTCCAAGCTCTTGTATTCCAAGCTCTTTGATTGTTTCCTTATCACCTCCTTTGATCCCTTGCTTGTGCTAGCAAAAATGGAGAATGGAAGATCAAATCTTCCTTTGCCCTTCAATGGTGAAGTTTCGGCAATTTGAGAGAGAAGAGAGAGTTTTTGATTAATTGTCTTTATTAATTAATCTTTGTCTAACAAAAATCAATTTATATTTATGTTATAATTTATTAAATTAATAATAAATCTATGACATTAGCCATGCAAAGGCTTAGAGTGTCAAACACTCAAACTCCATGCAAAGCCTTTGAGTGAAATGCACACTATCACCATGCAATGCCTTAGAGTGTTTTGTACACTATTAACATGCAATGCCATATCAATGACAAGTGTCATGTGGGCCCCACACGTTTCCCAATGAAAGTGGGCCCACGTCCACTCACGCGTTCGGGTTCGATATTTCCGAAATACCGAGCTAGCGTCGCGACGTTAATTAAATCGGATTTAAATAAATAATCGCTCCTAGCGAAATTATTATTTACGTCGCTTACGAATTAATTCTAAATTAACTCGTACGCCCGAATTAAAATCTAATTTTAATTTCGCGTCGAAATCGAATTTCGATTATTATATCGAATATAATAATTTTATCGATTAATTCCAAATTAATCGTTCTCTCTCTCTAAATAAGGCACTTTATCCGAGATAAAGTTTCTCCGCAATTAATCCAAGATTAATTAAGTTCGAATCAAATATCATAGGTGAATCTTCAGGAAGCGACCCAAGAGATCTCCGGATATTTTGGCAGTAAATACGGTCGTCGGATAATCCGAACACGTACGTACCTCGTACTACGTCTTTACCGATTCACAAGACAAGGTTGGCTTCTAGCAAAGCGCCATGCCTACCCAATTCTCCAGAAATATTCTAATAGGAATATAAGATCTGTATCAGGCGTAGTATACCGTAGTATTGCGTAAATCGATCCAGTATCGGATGATCACATGCTAGGCCTGGGGCTGGAGATGTGTCTGCCCCGTACGAAACATATATCGGACATCAAGCAGCTAGTCTCTTTAAATCAGACAATCCTGACCTAGTCATATTGTCCCGACGGTTGCAACCTTTTATAGAGTACTAGTTCTGTGCCCTGTGTGATCATCGCCTCCATATGTCTGAAGCGATACTTCCATCTTGACATCACATCCAGCACACTACGATTCTCGATAAACCCAGAAGAGGTGTACACAGAACCGGTTAAGGTCCCCAACCACCAAAACTAAAGTTTACCGATTGTCGCAAGTACTAGCGATGTAAGTCTCAGGTTAAGACCATATACACCTACCCTGATGCGGCCTCCCATAGACACGCAGACATACTACCAATGGGATTCCGCGGGGTCTATCCAGAGCGAAGCTGTTTTCCGTACCATCGGTAAAACACAACCTCCTATTGCACTTGCATAAGTATCCAATACTTAAATATATGAGAACTATGCTGTTGTGCTCTCACAACGTGCACAAGCGCAATACTAGTCTATTCCGCATTATCGATGTCCGATCTCGATAATACTCCGACTAGGGATATTTAATGATTAAACTTTTATAGATTGATACTGTCTCATATCATCTCAATCCAGTATTAATCATATGGACTTTCGCCATTTATTTGTCAAAGTAAATAATATTACAAAACGGCAAAAGGCAATTTCATTATCACATAGTTAATTTTGTACAATAATACCATATCATTTACAAACAGTGACGCTATGGGACATAATGTCTAACAATCTCCCACTTGGCCTATAGCCAGTCACTCAAGCATCTAATACCCGAACTATGTATGTGTCGTTCAAAAACTTGCTGAAGAACAGCCTTCGTCAGCGGATCTGCAATGTTGTCATCTGATGTGACCTTCTCGACCTTTACATCGCCACGATGTATAATCTCCCGAATCAGATGGTAACGTCGAAGAACATGCTTGGACCTTTGATGAGACCTTGGTTCCTTAGCCTGTGCTATAGCTCCGTTATTGTCACAATACAATGGAACGGGCTCAGCTGCTAACGGAACTACCCCTAATCCGATTAGGAACTTTCGGATCCAAACTGCCTCCTTTGCTGCTTCAGATGCAGCGATGTACTCCGCTTCTGTTGTTGAATCGGCAACAGTATCTTGCTTGGAAGATTTCCAGCTCACTGCTCCGTTATTCAAGCAAAAAATGTACCCGGATTGCGACTTGTAGTCATCTTTGTCGGTTTGGAAACTTGCATCGGTATACCCAGATACCGCAAGTTCTCCACCTCCATAAATTAAGAAAGCATCCTTAGTTCTTTTAAGATACTTAAGGATATTCTTGACTGCTATCCAGTGACCTTCACCTGGATCGGCCTGATAGCGACTGCACATGCTCAAAGCATATGAGACATCAGGTCGTGTACATATCATAGCATACATGATCGATCCGACTGCCGAGGCGAACGGTATCCGACTCATGTTGTCCCTCTCTTCCTGAGTCTTAGGACACATGTCTTTAGACAGAGAGGTACCTCGTATTATTGGAACCAATCCCTTCTTGGATTGTTCCATGTTGAATCGCTTCAACACTTTATCAATGTATGTACTCTGGGAGAGTCCAAGCAGCTTTCTAGATCTATCCCTGTAGATCTTTATTCCAAGAATAAAGGCTGCTTCTCCCAGATCTTTCATGGAGAATTTTAATGAAAGCCAAGCTTTCACCGACGTCAGCATGGGAATGTCATTGCCTATTAGCAATACGTCGTCGACATAAAGGACAATAAAAGTAAGTGCTCTCCCACTAACCTTCTTGTATACACAAGGGTCATCTGCGTTTTGCACGAAATCATATTCCTTTATGATCTCATCAAAACGCTGATTCCATGACGCTGATGATGACTGATGCTGCTTCAATCCATAAATGGATCGATTTAACTTACAAACCTTGTTTGCAAGTCTAGGTACGATAAAACCGTCAGGCTGTTGCATATAAACATCCTCCAAAAGGTTTCCGTTAAGGAAAGCGGTTTTAACGTCCATCTGCCATATCTCGTAATCGAAATATGCAGCTATTGCAAGCATTATCCGAATGGATTTAATCATGGCAACGGGTGAGAAGGTTTCGTCATAATCAATACCATATTGTTGACGATACCCCTTCGCTACAAGCCTAGCTTTGTACGTTTGTACGTTGCCATCCATGTCGGTCTTCTTCTTGAAGATCCATTTGCATCCAATAGGCTTCACACCTTCTGGTGCATCAACCAGTGTCCAAACTTGGTTGGCGTACATGGAATCCATCTCGGACTTCATGGCTTCTTGCCATAAAGCGGAATCGATATTTTGTATCGCTTCCTCATACGTAGCCGGCTCATTATCCTCAATAAGATTAATATCTACATGAGGTGAGATCAGGAACCCATACCTCTCAGGTATTGTTCTGACTCTCTCCGACCTACGCGGTCCTTGTGTATGTGAAGTTTGTGGTACAGACTCATCCCGGATGGTCTGTTCATGTTCCGTCATTGATTCATTGCCAGGAACAGTATCACTACGATCTTCATCGAGTTCTACTTTCCTCCCACTTGCCACTGCATTTAGGAATTCCTTCTCAAGGAAAACCGCATGTAGAGCAACAAATACTTTGTTCTCTTGTGGTGATAGAAGTAATATCCTTTGGTTTCCCTAGGATATCCACGAAAAGGCATTTATCAGATTTGGTTCAAGTTTGGTACCTTCCAAACGTTTAACATATGCCCAGCATCCCCAAATCTTCAGGAAAGAGAAACCTGGTTTCCTTCCTGTCCATATCTCATATGGAGTCTGTTCAACAGACTTCGACGGTACCTTATTCAAAAGTATAGCACTGTTTAATGCATATCCCCAGAAGGATATTGGTAGCTCAGTGCGACTCATCATTGACCTTACCATGTCTAACAAGGTGCGGTTTCTCCGTTCGGACACACCGTTTAATTGCGGTGTTCCAGGAGGAGTCCACTGTGAAAGAATACCATATTCTTTCAAGTAATCTTGAAACTCATAACTTAAGTATTCGCCACCACGGTCTGACCGTAATGTCTTAATACTCTTCCCTGTTTGTTTCTCCACTTCGTGTCGAAACTCTTTGAATTTCTCAAAAGTTCCGACTTGTGTCTCATAAGAACACATAACCGTAACGAGATGCATCATCTGTAAAGGTTACGAAGTAGTGAAATCCACCTCTAGCCTGGCCAGACATGGGCCCGCATACGTCAGTATGTACAAGAGCCAACAGTTCTGTGGCACGTTCACCTTTACCGCTAAAAGGTGATTTAGGCATTTTGCCTAAAAGACAAGATTCGCAGACGTCATATGAATTGGGATCAAATTCGTCCAAGTACCCACTCTTCGAAAGTGTGGATATGCGAGTCTTGTTGATGTGTCCCAGACGACAATGCCACATATAAGCTTCATCTTTTAGATTATTTCTCTTGAGCCTTTTGTTCGTTTTTAGGAGATTCATTTATATTCAAAATATAAAGACCGTTATTTGCAACAGCTGTGCAAATTTCTGCATCATTTTTATATAAATAACACCCAGTGTTCCTGAATACAAAAGTGTAACCCTGCTGGGTTAACAAGGATACAGATATAATATTCCTAGTTAAACTAGGTACATAATAACAGTTCAAAAGTTTAAGTTCATGCCCCGAGGGCAGTTCTAAAACAAAAGTCCCTACGGCCAAAACAGCAACTGGTGTTCCGTTTCCACCCGTAGATCCATCTCCCCTGATGCCAGCACCCTGCTATCCTGCAGATCCTGCACATCAGTACAAATATGAGCACCACAACCAGAATCAAAAATCCAATTTTTAAAACTAGAAGTATTCATATTTATCTCAATAACAAACATACCAGAAGCGATAGCCTTGCCATCCTTGATATCCTCCTTCTGCCCCTTGCCCATTCGGCAGTCACGTTTCCAGTGACCCCTCTTGCCGCAGTTGAGGCAGATGTCGTGAGATTTGTCCTTGGCTTCCTAGAAGCAGATGTCAACTTGCCTTTGCCCTTTTTCTTGAACTTCTTCTTCTTTGCACCTCCAATTGCCTTGGGGCCACCCTTTGGCGCATGAGAGGTCGATGCAAAATGCGCCTCGCGCTTGCTCCCTTTAGGAGTTCCCTTTCGGACTCCTTCAGATAGATAACAGCTCTCCAAGAGTGTCATCTGTATCCATCAACTTATAGTTGACTATGATTGTTTCCAAGTATCAGGAAGTGACTGCAAGATCATATCTATAGTCAGCTCAGCCTCCAAGACTATTCCCATATTGGCCAACTCATCAATATCGGCAATCATTTGAGCCCCGTGGGCTTCAACTGATGCGCCATCTGTCATCCGGGAGCGGAAGAGTTTCCTTACTAGCTCGTACCTCTTCATCCGCTTATTAGTGCGGTGAAGATCACGCAATCTTGCCATCATGTTATAGGGATCCAAGTCCCTATTCTGGCGTCTGAAATGCTGGGTCATTGCAGCTAGCATAACTGACTGAGCTTGGTCACAATCATCACTATGAGTTTTCCATAACTCTAGCTCCAGTGGCTCAGTGGGTTTAGGCGGGAGAGGTCTCTGAATAGTATACAGTATCCTCTCAGCCCCAAGCACTATCTTGAGGTTCATTTCCCAGTCGGCAAAGTTGTCCCTCTGAAGACATTATCGCCCATGATAATGTCACGGATATTACCTTTGCCTATCATCTTGACAACTATAGTCCAACTATAAAGTCAACGATGTATGGGTACAGTCAAACTGTTACAAATAAAAATAACAATATATTAGTCCAACTAATTAAAATATTGACGAAATGTTTTTGAAAGACGCGTAAGGCTAAGTATCTGAACGAAATTGCAAATTCAATAATAGCCTCCCACTATTTTCTTCAAGTTTCTAACCCTCTGTAGACACTCGGGAAATCTAATTTCCTAGTGGGCTAGGATCCTGTTAAATAACACACAACCTTGACTTTGGCCACAAGTTGTATGATATTTAACTAGGTAGATCTCGAAGATCAATTGGATCCCATCCAATTCCTAGATCCGGTTAGGTGGACATCCAAGTTCGAAACATATATATCTAATACATATGTCAATGTATCCAATACATTTTCCTAACCATTTCCTCTGAATCAACTACCTTGGCTTTGGCACAACAAACCTAATGATTCCAGTTAAGCGGGACCCATTGACAAGGAAAATTTCGTAATCAATGTCGATGGACAAGAGTGATCTTGACTTTGGCCAACAAATCACAACTTGGACAGACACCGATGTGCAACAAATTCTCATGATTCAAACACCTCAATTGACAAAGGTCTTGACTTTGGCCAACAAACCAATGCCAATTTCGGATCTTGAGAAAGAATCATTCAACGGAAGGAAAATCGCTTAATATTGTTTGAGGGTTTTTCGCGTAATTGGCAACCAATTTATTTATCTTTGTTAGGTCTCATCATCATACACCCTTAAGCATGCTTCTAAAACATCATAAAGCGCGTAAAGTAAAGTAATAGTGATATGCGGATGGATATTAAACAACTTGTTCCTAGAACAAATCACTCCCTTTCCTCTCCCCGCTAGCACTATTCTACAACTACCCAATTACATAATACAATAAGAGAAACCTCATTTACATTGAGGGGAATTAGGTGAGAAGAGAATACAAAGAGATAAAGAGATAAGGCTGGACACGCAGGTCCAATTTATAAATTCCAAATTTACAATAATTTCTAAAATTACCCTTTCCCTTCTAATATCCATCCGATATACACTATTCATTCATCACATACATATATATTCAAACAAGACATGCTTTTACAACCAATCTAATCCAATTAATTAGTCTTTGTTAAAGTGATCATCCAATGTTCAAACAACGGTTTTGATTTTGTGCGAGTCCAACTCGATTGAGAATAAGTACATAAAGTACGAATTCGCGAATTATATCGAACTACTAATTAAATCTAATTTAATTCGTATTCAATACTAATCCAATTATTTAATTCCAAATCAAATGTTTACACTTTTAATATGCTTTAAAGACTTAGATTCTAAATCTAATCCTATTGGGTCTCAAAGCCCAATTAACATCCAATGTTTAATTTAATTCAAGTCAAATGGGCTTAGAATTGATTTATTAAGGCTTGGGCTTTTGGTCAATGTGGGTCAAACCCAATTGCCAAGCCCAAATAAGGAATCACCCTTAAGTGCCATAAAACCAATTTTAAGCCCATAAGGCCCAATTAAATTATTAAAGCCCATTATTAAATTTTAATATTCCAAACATTAAAGTCCAATTAATTAAAGTGTAATACCAAGATTAATATATTAAACCAAATATTTCAAAAATACCCATTTATTTATTAATCATGTATGTTGTCATATTTATGTCCAACATTAATTTTATCAAAAATCAACTCCATTTCATGTCCTTGTACATTCGGCCAAGGTGAGTATTTTGTGTCGATTTGTTTTTCAATCCATTGAATTACTAATCTACGTCCCGTACACGTTCTAAGTCATCTAATGATCTTAAACACAAATTTCAATCTACTCCAAGTAGTAACATATTCGGCCAAGGCATAGATTTGGGAAAAATCATCCAATGCATTTTTCATGAAATTGATTCCATATCATCATGTTATACACATGCAAGCATACTTATTAATCAAATTTCATAAGAACATGCTTTTATCAATTTCATCATGCCATTCGGCCAAGGTGGGAAAAATCATCCAATGCATTTTTCATAAAATTGATTCTATATAACATCATTTATACACATGCAAGCATACTTATTAATCAAATTTCATAAGAACATGCTTCAATCAATTTAACACACCCATTCGGCCAAGGTCAAATTTTTGGGAAAAATCATCCAATGCATTTTTCATAAAATTGATTTCATATAATGTCATTTAACATACATATAAGCATACTCATTCATCAAATTTCACAAGAACATGCTTCAATCAATTTTACCCAATTTTAACCTAAAGTATTTCATGCTTAAACCTAGCTCAATGATACCATTGTTGTGTTTCTATTATATAGGTCCCAAACAAAGATTAAGCATATGAAATACTAAAATGAATATATATAAAAGACTTGAAGCATGGCGGAATCATACTTACAAAGTTATTTGATGAAGAAGATGAACAAAACCTTGAATCTCCAAGCTCCAAGTTGGTTGGTAGGTTTCGGCCAAGAGGAGGAAGAGGACTCCAAGCTCCAAGCTCTTGTATTCCAAGCTCTTTGATGTTTCCCTATCACCTCCTTTTGATCCCTTGCTTGTGCTAGCAAAAATGGAGAATGGAAGATCAAATCTTCCTTTGCCCTTCAATGGTGAAGTTTCGGCAATTTGAGAGAGAAGAGAGAGTTTTTGATTAATTTCTTTATTAATTAATCTTTGTCTAACAAAAATCAATTTATATTTATGTATAATTTATTAATTAATAATAAATCTATGACATAAGCCATGCAAAGGCTTAGAGTGTCAAACACTCAAACTCCATGCAAAGCCTTTGAGTGAAATGCACACTATCACCATGCAATGCCTTAGAGTGTTTTGTACACTATTAACATGCAATGCCATATCAATGACAAGTGTCATGTGGGCCCCACACGTTTCCCAATGAAAGTGGGCCCACGTCCACTCACGCGTTCGGGTTCGATATTTCCGAAATACCGAGCTAGCGTCGCGACGTTAATTAAATCGGATTTAAATAAATAATCGCTCCTAGCGAAATTATTATTTACGTCGCTTACGAATTAATTCTAAATTAACTCGTACGCCCGAATTAAAATCTAATTTTAATTTCGCGTCGAAATCGAATTTCGATTATTATATCGAATATAATAATTTTATCGATTAATTCCAAATTAATCGTTCTCTCTCTCTAAATAAGGCACTTTATCCGAGATAAAGTTTCTCCGCAATTAATCCAAGATTAATTAAGTTCGAATCAAATATCATAGGTGAATCTTCAGGAAGCGACCCAAGAGATCTCCGGATATTTTGGCAGTAAATACGGTCGTCGGATAATCCGAACACGTACGTACCTCGTACTACGTCTTTACCGATTCACAAGACAAGGTTGGCTTCTAGCAAGCGCCATGCCTACCCAATTCTCCAGAAATATTCTAATAGGAATATAAGATCTGTATCAGGCGTAGTATACCGTAGTATTGCGTAAATCGATCCAGTATCGGATGATCACATGCTAGGCCTGGGGCTGGAGATGTGTCTGCCCCGTACGAAACATATATCGGACATCAAGCAGCTAGTCTCTTTAAATCAGACAATCCTGACCTAGTCATATTGTCCCGACGGTTGCAACCTTTTATAGAGTACTAGTTCTGTGCCCTGTGTGATCATCGCCTCCATATGTCTGAAGCGATACTTCCATCTTGACATCACATCCAGCACACTACGATTCTCGATAAACCCAGAAGAGGTGTACACAGAACCGTTAAGGTCCCCAACCACCAAAACTAAAGTTTACCGATTGTCGCAAGTACTAGCGATGTAAGTCTCAGGTTAAGACCATATACACCTACCCTGATGCGGCCTCCCATAGACACGCAGACATACTACCAATGGGATTCCGCGGGGTCTATCCAGAGCGAAGCTGTTTTCCGTACCATCGGTAAAACACAACCTCCTATTGCACTTGCATAAGTATCCAATACTTAAATATATGAGAACTATGCTGTTGTGCTCTCACAACGTGCACAAGCGCAATACTAGTCTATTCCGCATTATCGATGTCCGATCTCGATAATACTCCGACTAGGGATATTTAATGATTAAACTTTTATAGATTGATACTGTCTCATATCATCTCAATCCAGTATTAATCATATGGACTTTCGCCATTTATTTGTCAAGTAAATATATTACAAAACGGCAAAAGGCAATTTCATTATCACATAGTTAATTTTGTACAATAATACCATATCATTTACAAACAGTGACGCTATGGGACATAATGTCTAACAGTGTGACCATGTATGTGAAAAAGGATGTAACTATTGTATTATATGTATTCTTTTAAGGTTTATGAAACCATGTCTATTCTAGAGTTGTTGACCCACCTCTTAAATGACCTACATTTGATCTTGAGTTGTTTCATTGTGTTGAGACTTGAATTGGATGAAAGATTGATGATTGAAACATTGATTTAATGTAATGGCCTAATTTGCCCAATTTGTGGAAATTGAAAATTAGGGTTCATGACTAATTCTAAATTTGGGGGCTTTGATATGTTGAGAAGTTGGGTGTGTATATGATGCATACAAAGTTTCATGTTGATTGGATTTCATTTGGATGAGTTTTGAAGCATGAATGACCAAATGGTCAACTTTGGCTCCAAGAGGCTGCACGACCTTGGCTTCAAATTTGGGATTTTGTGTCTTTTGGTGTTTTGATGTTTTGAACATGCTAAGTTCATCTTAGAAATGATTTAGAATCATTCAAAATTGATTGGATCAATTTCGGACTAAAATGGACAAAATACCATATAAGGGTAGTTGGTAATTTCACTTGAATTGATTCATTTGAATTTTATTCATAATTTGATTATTGGAATATTAAATAACATGTTTATTTATTTAATCCAAGAAAAAGTTTTGAAATCTGAAATCGGATTTTCACCGCTTCCGCTGCGTTACCGGACTCACCCCCTAAATAACCCCTTCAAAATGGTATCAGAGCGAGTCTGATTCTAGGCCACCTAATATGATTAGCCTTCATTGAATCAATGTTTAATCATGTTTTCTTGACTTTGTGCATGCTTATTAGGATCTAAACTGGTTAGATTTAGGGTGTATGACACTTAGCGGAAAATCCCTAATAATAAGGTTTTAATGTAATTATGTATTTGATGCATGTTATATGGTCCGTCTTGTCAATACGGTTTATGAATACTTCTTTGTGACTACATCCGAGACCGTGCCTCTGCTGTGAGGGTGTAGCCGATAAAGATTTATTTATACCGGATGTATATCTGATACTAGATAAATTCAAGTAAAAGCGGAATTCTGAACGTGCCCTAGCTGTCAGGATTACGTAAGTAACTTGAGTTTATCATTGACGAGTATTACCTTGGTACGTCTCCTTGTGGGCCTGCCTTCGCAGCGACAACGAGAAACGGCCAGGACCGGATACTTAGGAGTCACTTTTGAGTGATTGACAAATGAGTTGTCTACCTGATGAATATACGTAGGCGAGACTGTGCCTCTGCTGTGAGCTGAAATATATTCACGGGATCCACCTTTCACTATTTATATTTAATTTAATTATTAAATATTTGTATTCTGTTTTGGGATTACAGTATTGCATGATTTAGTGGGAGGGGCATATTAGATTAAAAATCCATGATCTAGTTTATGCTTTTGATATTATATGAAACTGCTTAATTTCTGCTAACCGTTTTTCGTGATCTATATGATAGATTTGCGATGGCGGGTCAATCCACAAACCAGTTTGCGCGTATGTTAGATGCGAACAAACTAAAAGGCGCTGAAAACTTTACAGACTGGGAATTGGATTTGAGGATTGTCCTCGATTCCGAAAAGTTGGGTTATGTTCTTGAGGGTCCTTTACCCCTTGCAGTGGGTGAGGATGCTTCAGAGGAGGAACGCCAAGTTTTTGAAGCTTGGAAGAATGATGATTTAAGGGTTAAATCATACATCCTTAGTTCGCTCTCTCCGAAACTCAAGCAACAATACTATGGAACATCAGATTCCTATAGTATGATAACGCGATTAAGACAATCGTTCGAGAACCAGGAACAAGTTATTGTTCACAAGGTCGCCATGGAACTGTTCCATGCGCGTCTGGATGAGGGGCAAAGTGTTAGCCCACATGTTCTTCAAATGATCGATTTGATCGATCAATTGAGGCAACATAATCTCATCCTGAATGACATTCTCGGGAGGAGTGTCATTCTTGGTTCTCTGCCAGCTTCATTCCGACAATTTGTGATGTACTTCAACATGCACGGGACTGTCTGCACCTACCATGAGCTGCATAGGATGTTGCTCACGGCAGAAGAGGACCTTAGGAAGGGATTACCACTCGCCCTCCTAGATCTACTTCTCTTTCAGCTTCTTCCCAAGGAATGTCCAAGGGAAAGAACAAGAAGGGGAAGAAGAAGAGGAAGGCAGTTGGTCCTCAACAGCAGGCGAAGATAGCCAAGCCCAAGAGGGCTTCTGAAGACAAATGCCACCACTGCGGCAAGGTCGGGCACTGGAAGAGAAACTGTCCAGATTACATTGCTCAGATCAGGAGAGACAGAGCATCTACATCAGGTACTTTTATTTTTCCAGATATTGATTTATCTTTGGCTTGTGAAGCCGTTACATCCAGCTGGATTTTAGATTCTGCTTGTCCCATTCACATTTGCAATTCGTTGCAGGTGCTGAAGGAAAGTAGGAGGCTGAAGCCAGGGGAGATGCAGTTGCGGTTCGGGAGTGGAGACTCTTTGGATGCAGTTGCAGTGGGAGTATGCGAGATCTCATTGCCGAATGGGACACTTTTGCTTAATGACTGTCATTTTGTACCAGGATGTGTCGCTAATATTATATCACTTTTTGTACTTGATACAGAAGGCTTTTGTATGAATATTAAGAATAGTTCTTTGTATTTATATGATAGAAATAATATTCAGATCCTTAGTTGTCCAAATCAGCATGGTCATTATACATTGCAAACTTCTAAAGATATATTAAATACTGGAGTTAATAAACGTAGATTACCTGAAATTAATAATACTGAACTTTGGCATATGAGACTTGGTCACATTGGCGTTAAACGCCTTACCCAGTTGGTTAGGAATGGTTTGATACCAGATCTTACCATTGAATCCTATCCAACTTGTGAATCCTGTATTCAGGGTAAAATGACCAAGGCCCCATTTTCTGGTGTTGGACACCGTGCCATTAACTTACTGGAACTCGTACATTCTGATGTATGTGGTCCACTAAGTCAAACTGCTCACAGTGGTTATTCATACTTCGTTACCTTTACCGATGATTTGTCACGGTACGGTTATGTCTATTTGATGCGACATAAATCGGAAACCTTTGAAAAGTTCAAAGAGTTCCGAAATGAAGTAGAAAAACAGACTGGTAAATATATTAAATGCCTTCGATCAGATCGAGGCGGCGAATAAATGAGTGGTGAGTTCATGGATTATATGAAGGAGAATGGGATTCTCGCTCAATATACTCCTCCAGGTACGCCACAGCACAATGGAGTATCTGAGAAGGAGAAATCGGACTTTATTGGATATGGTCCGATCGATGTTGAGTTTTCACAGATTTGCCCTATTACTTATGGGGCTACTGTCTCTTAACAGCCGCACATCTTTTGAATAAGATTTCTTCAAAGGCTGTTCCTACGACACCGTATGAGATATGGTTCGGTAGGAGACCGAATCTTAATTATATTAAGGTTTGGGGTTGTCCTGCCTATGTCAGGGTGACTCAGCAAAGTAAGCTTTCGCCTCGAGGGCAAAAGTTTAGGTTTGTTGGATATCCCTCAAATACGAGGGGATATCTGTTCTATGATACCGAGCATCGAAATGTCTTCGTAGCTCGCTTCGCAAAATTTCTAGAAGTAGAATTTTTGTCAGAAGGTGGTGATCATAGACAGGTTGAGCTTGATGAAGTCCAACCTGAAAACAACGAGCCAACGGAGGAACCTGAAGTTTAAGTAGATGAAGGACCTTCAACACACACTCTCCGTAGGTCGGAAAGGGTATCTAGACCTCCTGAACGCTTGTATTTGATACAAGAAAAGAGTCTGGATGTTCTCTTAGTTGAAGAGACAGATCCTTTCACCTATAGAGAATCGATGTTGGACATCGACTCCGTGAAATGGCAAAGTGCCATGAAATCCGAGATAGACTCAATGCATGAAAATCAAGTTTGGGACTTGATTCCGCTTCCCGAAGGAATTGTTCCTATCGGTTGTAAATGGGTTTACAAAAGGAAGCGGGGGCCTGACGGTAAGGTTGAAACTTACAAGGCCCGACTGGTAGCAAAAGGTTACACGCAGCGACCTGGCGTCGACTACGATGAAACTTTTTCGCCGGTAGCAATGCTTAAGTCTATCCGGATTTTGCTTTCTATAGCTGCGTATCATGACTACGAGATTTGGCAAATCGATGTCAAAACGGCTTTTCTAAATGGATTTCTTGATGAAGAAATCTATATGGAACAGCCGGAAGGTTTCACATCCAGCGAAACCTCGGGTATGGTATGTAAGCTTAAGAAGTCCATTTATGGACTTAAACAAGCTTCACGAAGTTGGAATCTTCGATTCGACGAGATTATCAGATCGTCTGGTTTTCTTAAGAATTCGGAAGAATCCTGTGTGTATCAGAAGGCCAGTGGGAGCATGGTCGTATTTTTAGTCCTGTATGTTGATGACATCCTAATCATTGGGAATGATTTAGGTATGTTACAAAGTGTTAAAGCATATCTCTGTAAGAATTTCTCCATGAAGGACCTGGGAGAAGCTTCCTATGTTTTAGGGATAAAACTCTATCGAGATAGACAAAGGAGGCTGATTGGGTTATCCCAATCAACGTACGTAGATAAGATCTTGGAACGGTATAGCTTTTGTAACTGTAAGACAGCAAACATACCGTTCAGACATGGATTCATCTTTCCAAGAAGATGTGTCCACAAACAGAAGATGAGAAGGTTAGAATGTCTAACCAACCTTATGCTTCGTGTTTGGGTAGCATAATGTATGCCATGTTATGTACGAGGCCTGATATCAGTTTCGCTGTTAGCGTAACCAGTCGATATCAGTCCAATCCAGGTAATGACCATTGGATGGCCATTAAACATATCCTAAAGTATCTTAAAGGTACTAAGGATAAGTTGATTATTTATGGAGGAAACGAACTGCAGGTTAACGGGTATACAGACTCTGATTTTCAATCGGATCCCGATGATAGAAAGTCTACATCTGGATTTCTTTACCCTTAACGGAGGTGCAGTATGTTGGAAGAGTTCCAAACAGGGATCTACAGCTGATTCCACCACTGAGGCGGAATATATTGCAGCTTCTGAAGCCGCAAAGGAGGCTGTGTGGATAAAGAATTTTATCACAGAATTGGGAGTTGTCCCAAGTATCGAGAATGCGATTCCGTTATACTGTGATAATACTGGAGCCATTGCGCAAGCAAAGGAACCGAGGGCGCATCAGAAGTCGAAGCATGTGGAACGCAAGTACCACATCATTCGAGAGATCGTGTCGCGAGGGGATATTGTCGTGTGCAAGGTACCGAGTGAAGACAACGTAGCAGACCCGCTGACGAAGGCCATACCTCCGAAGTTATTTGATAAACACGTGGAGTCGATGGGTATTAGATACAATCGATATTGGCACTAGAGCAAGTGGGAGATTTGTAAGGGTTGGTGCTCAGAGCGCCAATTCCCGGTTGTATTTTGTTAAATACTTCTGTAAAACATTATTATTAGTAATAATATATGCAGTTTCTATAATATAATCTATTCTATTATATGGTAAAGACGTAATGACCTTAGAATGATTAGTCATGGTACAGTTGCAAAAGCGTCGCAACGGACATTGAGTCGTATCATGACGTTGTCATTCTCAGACAGTTCCTGGTCAAGGTTTACACTACTTGGTCAGTATAGTAAACCCGTTGAGACCGGTACATGTCGTATACTGGAATATATGATTCCAATGGTTTCTCAATGAACCATAAGTCTTGGAGACTAGTATAGACGTGTAGGTGTTTATAATGGATAAACACTGAACGACTCACCGAAGATTCTTAATGGATGGTACACCAGCGTCAATAAGAATCTTCTCGGGTTGAGTAGCACTTGTGATTCTTAGACTTGAGATGTCCATTGTGGGCACATGAGACATCTTCTACACTTAGATGGCAGTCACGTCACCGATCTATTAAGATCAGACCTCCGCATGTTCGTTGGGTGTAGATAGATCCTCAGGGTGTCCTATGTGTATCAAGATAGGATCCGTCAGTTCTGTGTACCAGAGCATAGGTAGTCCATATGATTAGCAATCAGATAAAACCATGGGCCCGTGTAAGTTTAGAAGCTAGTTCTAAACATTCTTTTAGAGATTGCTAATAGAATAGTCGACTGGATAGTCCCGATAGAGATTTGACGTTTACATCTATATCTCTGGGATTTATCCGGATACCTGTGACGGAAGAATTATACATTTGCCATGACCTCGACCTGTATGGTTTAGCGAGATTATCCGTGATCGTCATAATCTACGGGTGGATAGATTATGGACATGAAATTTGATTTCGTGACGGATATACCTGAACCTAGAGAGTCTCAATAATGAAACATACTCGTAGAGCACTAGAGCAACATTAATAAATAATATTGATTATTTATAAAGTCGTTTAAAGGTTAAACGCAAGATACGTGCAAAAGGGACCCGATAGTCATTTACGTAATTATTGTGTATTTACATTTAATACTTGATTAATTTAAATACACATTAATTAATAGTCAAAATGAGTTATTTGACTTTATCCTAAATGAATATATGTTTTTAATATTTAATGTAAATATTATACATATATTAATATATTTGTATTTAATTAATTAATTAATTATTTAATTGTTAAATGATTAAATTAATTAAAATATAATATCTTACTTAGTTAGGATATTTGATTTAAATGGATTAGTTGCCTTTGTTGACTAAGTTTTAAATATCTAATAAAGTGTTTTTAGATATTTGATTAACTTTATCAAATTATGTCAAATGAATTGAAATTAATTTTACTTGTTTTGCATGGTAATTTCGGCCAAGGCATAAGTGAACAAGTATAAATTGATTTTCATTTCATTTAACTCTTCCTAATACACTTATACTACAAACAAAAAAACCATTGAAGAAAACTTTGAAAGCTTGAGAGAAAAGACTTATCAAGGAAAAGCTTGAATTTAGTAAGTTTTTCAAACTTACTATTAGAGAGGAATATGTTCCTTAGGTTCTAGGCTTCAACATATGTTGTTCTTAGATAATTCTTTCTTTATTTCTTGTGTTTTTGTTGATGGAAGTTTGAATGAAGTGTTGAGCATGTATGGTGAAGAAAGGATGTAAACTATTGTAGTTATATGTATTCTTTTAAGGTTTATGAAACCATGTTGCTATTCTAGAGTTGTTGACCCACTCTTAAATGACCTAGATTTGATCTTGAGTTGTTTCATTGTGTTGAGACTTGAATTGGATGAAAGATTGATGATTGAAACATTTGATTTAATGTAAATGGCCTAATTTGCCCAATTTGTGAAAATTGAAAAATTAGGGTTCATGACTAATTCTAATTTGGGGCTTTTGAGATATGTTGAGCATTTGGGTGTGTATATGATGTCATGCAAAGTTTCATGTTGATTGGTTTCATTTGGATGAGTTTTGAAGCATGAAATGACCAAATGGTCAACTTTGGCTCAAATGAGGCTCACGGCCTTGGACTTCAAATTTGGGGATTTTGTGTCTTTTGGTGTTTTGATGTTTTGAACATGCTAAGTTCATCTTAGAAATGATTTAGAATCATTCAAAATTGATTGGATCAATTTCTGACTAAAATGGACAAAATACCATATAAGGGTAATTTGGTAATTTCACTTGAATTTGATTCATTTGAAATTTTATTTCATAATTTGATTATTGGAATATTAAATAAACATGTTTATTTATTTAATCCAAGAAAAAGTTTTGAAATCTGAAAATCAGATTTTCACCGCTTCCGCTGCGTTACCGGACTCACCCCCTAAATAACCCCTTCACACTTGTGCACGTTGTGAGGGCACAACGACATGGTTCTCATATATTTGGGTATAGGATACTCATGCAAGTGTAATAGGAGGTTATGTTTTAGTGATGGTACGGGAAACAACTTCGTTCTGGATAGACCCCCTCGAAATTCCATTGGTAGTATGACTATGTGTCTATGGAAGTCCGAAATCAGGGTAGGTGTATTTGGTCTTAACCTGAGACTTGCACTGCTGATACTTGCGACAATCAATATGCTTTGGTTTTGGTCGTCCAGGGCTTTAACAGGTTCTATGTACGCCTCTGCTGGGTATATTGAGAATCGTAGTGTGTTGGGTGTGATGTCAAGACGTAAGTATCACTAAGTCATAGGGAGATGATGGTCTCGTAGGAGACGGTACTGGTTCTCTTATGTACTGCAGTCATCGGGATAAAATGACAAGGTCATGTTTATCCGATTATAGAGACTAGTTACCAGACATCCGACATGTGCTTCGTACGGGGCAGACACAATTCCAGCCCCAGGCCTAGCACGTGATCATCCGCTACTGGATCGACATACACAATACTATGTATACTACGCCTGATATAGATCACTATATTCCTGTAAGGATATTTCTGGAGAATTGGGTTGGCATGGTGCTTTGCTAGAAGCCAACCTTGTCTTGTAAATCGGTATAAACGTAGTACTAGGTACTTACGTGTTCGGATAGTCCGACGATCGAATTTACTGCCAACATATCTGGGGATCTCATGGGTCGCTTCCCGAAGATTCACTGATGACGTATGACTCGCACTTTAATTAATCTGGGATTACTTAGATGAGAGAGAAAATTAATCTGGGATTAATTACGGAGATATTTATCTGGGATAAAATATCATTTAAAGAGAGATAACGATTAATTTAGAATTAATCGATAAATTAATATATTCGATATATTAAACGAATTGGATTTTGACGCGGATTAAAATAAGATTTTAATTCGGGCGAATGAGTTAATTTAGAATTAATTCGTTAGCGACGTGAATAGTGATTTTGCTAGGCATAATTATTTAATTGCGTCGCAACGGAAAATTCGTTAATTTGGAATTAGCGAACCCGAGCCCGGGATTGTTTGCGAGTGCATTCGCATTTCGAATTTGAGTGCGGCACGTAATTCAAATCAAGCGTCAACTCATTAGTCACATCAAGCGTCAAATCACATGTCACTTTGAGTGATGTGACTAGCTGTCACTTGATTGATTGATGGTGGTAGATGGATAAGCTTTTAATGCTTGTACTTGTTGACTTTTTGAAAGAAATTTGTGTAAATGATTTTTGGAAAATCATTTACCATTTTTTCAAGTAACAAAAACTCATCTCTCCTCTTTCCTCCCACTTACCACCATATCGGAGTTCCTCTTAGGAAAGCCGCATGGAGAGCAACAATTACATTGTTCTCTTGTGAGTTGTATAAGTACTATACTTGGTTTTTTTTTCCCCCTATGATAACCAATTACAAATAGGACTTATCCGATTTGGGTCTAGTTTGGTATATCCAAACATATGCCCAGCATTCCCAAATCTTCAGGATGAGAAACCCCGTTTCTTTCCTGTTCATATCTAAATGAAGTCTGTCTAACAGATTTCATGGAACCTTATTTAAAATAAGTATTGCACTGTTTAATGTGTATTCTAGAAGGAATTGAGGTGTCCCGTGAGGAGTCCACTGTGAAAGAATACCATACTCTTTCAAGTAACCTTGAAACTTATATATCTAAGTATTTTACAATATGGTCCGACCGTAATGTTTTTAATACCCTTTCTGTACAATCCTACCTTCATACATTTGTATATTGTCATCCATGTATGTCTTCCTTGAAGACTCATTTAGTAATATTAGGCAACAATGCTTCTGGTACATCAACTAGTGTCCAACTTAGTTGGGATACATGGAATCCATTTCGGACTTCATGGCACTTTGCCATAAAAGTGGTCGATACCTTGTATCACTTCCTCATACGTAGCCGGTTCGTCCCCCTAATAAGATTGACATCTACATGAGGTGAGATCAGAAACTCATACCTCCCAGGTTGTTTTCTGACTCTCTTCGACCTACGCGGTTCTTATGTATTCGAAGATTGTGGTACAGTTTCATCCCTGATAAACTGTTTGTGTTCCGTAAAGGAGTCAGTGCATCGAACAGTATTACTCTTGTTAGAGATTCTAAGGGTCCCAAGGATCACAAATCAAGCATGAAACATAAGTGAATACATTCGAGAAGTCGCGGAATACTTACATCGAGCGGTTGAGCGACGATTGAGGCAACAAATCGAAATCTTTCTGCCCTCACTGGTTCGGCAGTGTGCAGTCCAAGCTCACTGGTTTGGCCATTTTGAATCAACTTCCAGCTCCAATCTTCGTCGTGGTGATTCCCGGCTCATGGGTGGACTTCCCTATCACCTTCACATTGATCCCGGAGTGTGCTAGCACTCTCGATTTTGCCACAAAATCACACTTTGTTTCCCATTTTTCTTCAAGAGTCATGGCAGTTCACTGTCAACCAGAAGAAAAATTGCCCACTTTGGGTGTGAAGAGAAGAGAAAAGTGTGCTCAAAACGTGAGCAATGAGAGAGAAATTAATAATATGTTGTTGTGGTTTTAGTGTATCTAATACACTTTATTCATTTTCAAAAAAAAAAAAAATGAATTACCAAATATTTGGCTTTCAAAAAGTCAAAATATAAAAGCTTTCCAACAACCCAACAACACACATCACTCACAACACTCAATCAAGTGACATTCGATTTGACGTTTGATATGACTAATGATTTGACGCTTGATGTGAATTGCGTGCCGCACTCGAATTCGAAATGCGAATGCGCTCACAAATAATCCCGGGCTCGGGTTCCCTAATTCCAAATTAACGAATTTTCTGTTGCGTCGTAATTAAATGATTACGCCTAGTGAAGTCACTATTCATGTCGCTAACGAATTAATTCTAAATTAATTCACTCACCCAAATTAAAATTTAATTTTAATTCCGCGTCGAAATCCAATTCGTTTAATATATCAAATATATTAATTTCTCGATTAATTCCAAATTAATCGTTATCTCTCTTTAATTGATATTTTATCCCAGATAAAATATCTCTCGCTATTAATCCCAGATTAATTTTCTCTCTCATCTAATTAATCCCAGATTAATTAAAAGTGCGAGTCATACGTCATCGGTGAATCTTTGGGAAGCGCCCATGAGATCCCCGGATATGTTGGCAGTAAATTCGGTCGTCGGACTATCCGAACACGTAAGTACCTCGTACTACGTTTATACCGATTTACAAGACAAGGTTTGGCCTCTAGCAAAATGTCATGCCTACCTAATTCTCCGGAAATATCCTTACAGGAAAAAAGGATCTGTATCAGGCGTAGTATACGTAGTATTGCGTATTTCTGTCCGTGTCGGATGATCCATGCAAGGCCTGGGGCTGGTACAGTGTCTGCCCCGTACAAAGCATATATCGGATAACGAGCAACTAGTCTCTATAATTCGGATAATCATGACCAAGTCATATTATCCTGACGGTTGCAACCTTATATAGAGAGCCAGTTCTGTATCTCTACGTGATCATCAACTCCATATGACTGGAGTGACACTTCTGTCTTGACATCACACCCACACAACTACGATTCTCGATATACCCAGAAATTGGCGTACATAGAAAACCGGTTAAAGCCTTGGAAGACCTCAACCAAAGTATATTGATTGTCATATGCATTAGCGGTGCAAGTCTCAGGTTAAGACCAAATACACCTACCCTGATTTCGGATTTCCATAGACACATAGTCATACTACCAATGGAATTCCGAGGGGGTCTTATCCAGAGCGAAGCTATTTCCCGTACCATCGGTGAAACACAACCTCCTATTACACTTGCATGAGTATCCTATACCCAAATATATGAGAACTATGTCGTTGTGTCCTCACAACGTGTAATACTAGTCTTTTACGCATTCATCGATGTCCAATCTCGATAATACTCTAACTATGGATATTTAATGATTTATCCTTCGTGGACTGATATTGTCTCATATCATTCTCTGTCCAGGAACAAATCATAGGGACCTCTCATCATTTATACATCTAGGTGATCTAATTACAAATGATAAGAGTGTAATCTCCTTTGTCACATAGTTAATTTGTACAACACCGTGATCTGTACAAATAGTGACGCCATGGGTCATAATTGTCCAACAACTTTGATTTTCATCGAGTTTTACTTTCCTCCCACTTACCACTGCATATCGGAGTTCCTCTTAGGAAAGCCGCATGGAGAGCAACAATTACATTGTTCTCTTGTGAGTTGTATAAGTACTATACTTTGGTTTCCCTAGGATAACCAATTACAAATAGGCACTTATCCGATTTGGGTTCTAGTTTGGTATCATCCAAACATATGCCCAGCATTCCCAAATCTTCAGGAATGAGAAACCCAGTTTCTTTCCTGTTCATATCTAATATGAAGTCTGTCTAACAGATTTTCATGGAACCTTATTTAAAATAAGTATTGCACTGTTTAATGTGTATTCCTAGAAGGAAATTGAGGTGTCCCGTGAGGAGTCCACTGTGAAAGAATACCATACTCTTTCAAGTAACCTTGAAACTTATATGTCTAAGTATTTTACAATATGGTCCGACCGTAATGTTTTTAATACTTTTATTGGTCTGTTTTCTTACTCCGTGTCGAAACTCTTTGAATTACTCAAAAGTTTCTGACTTGTGTTTCATAAGATACACATAACCGTAACACGATGCCACATCCGTAAAGGTTATGAAGTATTCATATCCACCTCTAGCCTAGCTAGACATGGGCCCACTTACGTCACTATGAACGAGGGATAACAGATCGGTGGCATTTGCACTTTTACCAAGTAAAAGGTGTTTTAGGCACTTTGTTTAATAAACTAGATTCGTAGACATCATTTGAAATAGAATCAAATATGTCCTAGTATCCACTCTTCAAAAGTGTGGATATACGAGTCTTGTTAATGTGTCTCTGACAACAATGCCACTTAGGTCTCATTTGATTCACTCAATTTGAGCTATTTGTTTGTCATATTATATGTTTGAGATTCATTTATATTCTAAATATAAATACTATTATTCATATCTAATGTGCTTATCTCAATATCATCTTTATAAACAAATCACTTAGTATTCTAGAATATAAAGGTATACCCGCAACATGTTAAACTAGATATAGAGATAATGTTTCTAGTCAAACTAGATATATTATAACAGTCTCCTAATTTAAGTACATGCCCAAAGGTCAGTTTCAAAACATAGGTTACTACGGCCAAAACAGCGACTCATGTCCTGTTTTCGACTCATAGGTCAATCTCATCTGAAGCCAGTTTCCTGCTAATCAGCAGATCCCGCACATCAGTACATATGTTTATGTACCACCTCCAGTATCAAAAATCCAATTTTAAAACCAGTAGTGAACATGTTTATAACAAACATTCTTGAAGCCAGAACCTTGTCTCGCCTTCACTTCCTTCATGTCTGCCTTGTCCATACGGCAATCACACTTCTAGTGACCCCGTTTGCCACAGTTTAGGCAGACAACTTAGGATATGTCCTTTTAAGAAGCTTTGGCTGTGCATAACGGATTGAGCACTAAATTTATCATCACAATGAGTCTTCCTAAGATCATGTTCTGCTATTAGCTCAACTCCGGGCTCATGCTCGAGAGGTTTCTCTATCAAATATAATAACTTCTCAGCTCTCAGGACTATCCTGAAGTTCTATTCCCAATCTAAAAATTAGAGTTGTTTAAATACATTTTCACCCAGGATTATGTTCTAAACGCTAATCTTTCAGTCATCTTGATTGCTATAGTCCAACTATCCAATCAACGATTTCGGGTATAATTAAATATAATGATTACTATAGTCTAACTATATAATCAACTACAATTGATCGGTTACATTCAAATGTATTTATTACTATAGTCCAACTATATAACCAACCACAAATGAAGTAGTTTGAATACAGTCCAATTGTTTAATTAAAACAACAATTGAATATTAGTCCAACTAATATATATATAAATAATTAATGACGAAAAATGAAATGAGCGCGTATTGGCAAGTAATTAAATGAAATTGCAAATTTAATACTAGCCTCCCACTATTTTTCGGCGAGCCTCTAACCCTATGTGGAGTACTCGGGAAACCTAGTTTCCTAGTGGGCTAGGATCCCGTTAAGCATGCATTCTAAAAGTATAATATTGTTGGACAAAATGACCCATAGCGTCACTATTTGCACAGATCATTGTGTTGTTGTAGCAAATTAACTATGTGACAAGGAAATTGCACTCTCATCATTTGTGATTAGATCACCTTAGATATATAAATGAAGAGAGGTCCCTATGATTAGTTCCTGGACTGAGAATGATATGAGACAGTATCAGTCCCCGAAGGATTAATCATTAAATATCCCTAGCCGGAGTATTATCGAGACTGGACATCGATAATGCGGAATAGGCTAGTATTGCACTTGTGCGCGTTGTGAGGGCACAACAGCATAGTTCTCATATATTTGGGTATTGGATACTCATGCAAGTGCGATAGGAGGTCGTGTTTCACCGATGGTACGGGAAACAGCTTCGCTCTGGATAGACCCCTCGGAATCCCATTGGTATTATGACTATGTGTCTATGGGAGGCCGAAATCAAGGTAGGTGTGTATAGTCTTAACCTGAGACTTACATCGCTAATGCTTACGACAATCAATATACTTTAGTTGAGGTCGTCTAGGACTCTAACCGGTTCTGTGTACGCCAATGCTGGGTATATTGAGAATCGTAGTGTATTGGATGTGATGTCAAGACGGAAGTATCACTCCAGTCATAGTGGAGATGATGTCACGCAGGATACGGTATTAGTGCTCTTAAGTGCTGCGCGGCCATCGGGATATTATGACAAGGTCATGTATATCCGATTATAGAGACTAGTTACCAGACATCCGACATGTGCTTCGTACGGGGCAGACACTTATCCAGCCCCAGACCTAGCACGTGACTATCCGATACTGGGCCGATATACACAATACAATCGTATACTACGCTTGATACAGATCTTAATATTCTTAGATGGATATGTCCGGAGAATTGGGTAGACTTGGTGCTTTGCTAGGAGTCGACCTTGTCTCGTAAATCGGTAGAACGTAGTACTTGGTACGTACGTGATTCGGATACTCCGACGACCGTATTTACTGCCAACTTATCCGGGGATCTCATGGGTCGCTTCCCGATAATCCACCGATGACGCACAACTCGCACTCTTGAATAATCTGGGATTATATAGAAGAGAGAGAAAATTAATCTAGGATTAATTACGGAGATATTTTATTTAGGATAAAATATCGTCTAGAGAGAGATAATGATTAATTTGGAATTAATCGGTAATTAATATATTCGATATATTAAACGAAATTGGATTTCGACGCGGAATTAAAATTAGATTTTAATTCGGGCGAACGAATTAATTTAGAATTAATTCGTTAGCGACGTGAATAGTGAATTCGCTAGGCGTAATCATTTAATTACGACGCGACGGAAAAATCGTTAATTTGGAATTAACGAACCCGAGCCCGAGTGTGATTGCGAGCGCATTCGTATTTCGAATTCGAGTGCGGCATCGCAAGTCGCATCAAGCGTCAAATCATTAGTCGCATCAAGCGTCAAATCGATAGTCACTTCAAGCGTCAAAACACTTGTCACTTTGAGTGATATGACTTGACAACTTGAAAGACTTGATATGACTTGATGGACATTGATATTGGAGTGTGGAACACTCAAGCTTATTACATTCAATTTCTTTGACTTTTTGAAAGTTAAATTAATTGGTAAATCATTTAATATTTTTGGAAAATATATAACAAAATGATTTACACTTTTTGTGATAAGTTAACATATTTCTTTCTCTCTCAATTTTGCTCTCTTCTTCTCACGCCCAAGACCATTTTGTCTTCACTGGTTTTGAACCAGAAATGGCGTGACTTTGAGGGAAGCAAGAGTGGATTTTCATGGTGAAAATTCAAGTGCTAGCACACTTACGAGTCTTGCGAAGGTGGTAGGGAGGTTCACCCATGAGCCGGGATCCGTTCGACGAAGCTTGGAGCTCCGTTTTCTCAGCTCAAAATCTGAAAACGTGGACAGTGGACTGCTGCAGTTTCACGCATGAGGCAGTGAGTTTTTGGGCTTCAATCGTCTTCAAATCGACTCAACCGATCGATGTGAGTATTCCGCTATCTCCGTTGGTGTATTCACGCATTGTTTTCATGTCTTGTATGATCTTGGGACCTAGATTAAAACCAACAATGGCATCAAGAGCCTTAGGTTCAAGCATGAAACTTTTAGGGTTAAAATTTGGGTAAATGTTTGTTGAGCATGATTTGAATAAATTGATTGTTTGAGTATGCTTATAACATGTATAATTGCATTTTGGTTGGACCAATTTGTTGAAAATTGATTTGGAATTATTTTCCCCAAATTTCATGAGTTGGCCGAATGATGTAGTATTTTTGGATTCTTGGAATTTTGGATTTTTGATTCATTTGATGAGTTGGAATCAATTAGGATGATGTTAATTTAAGGTCAATTGGATTGAATTTTGAATTGAACATTAATCCCCAATTTACTTCACATGGCCGAATTCAATATGCCCTTGAATGTCTTGGTAATTTTGATTTTGTAACATTGGATGTGTATGAAATCAAATTGGATGGTGATTTAATGTCGATTGTGGGTTCGATTGGATTGAAACCGAATCGGACACAAAATCCCTCTTTTGGCCGAGAGCATAAAAGCATGTAAATGGGTTTGATTTTTCATTTTGTGTGTTGGACATATGATAATGAATTGAGTATGATTAATTGGACTAATTTGATGTTTTGGAAATGTTGATTTAGGTGATTAATCATATTATACACTTTAGGTAATTAAATTGCTAAATTGGATTTATGTAATTTAATTATTTAGGCTTAAATTGGATTTGGGCTTCTAATGTTGTATTTGGGCCTATTGGGCTTGATTTTATCAAGTTGGGTTTAGGCCAAATGGATTGGATCCAATTGGGCCCAAAACCTTAACCATAAGCCCAAATGCAACTAATGAACCTTTAAAGTTCAATTGGGTCTAATGGGCCAAGATTGATTTATGGCTTATGGGGTAAATCCCGGATTGGACTTTGGTTATCGGTTTGATCCGAGTTGACCAAAAGTCCACGCCTTAAGAAATCAATTAAAAGCCCATTGGACTTTAGTTGAATGACGTTGGACGTTAATCGGTCTTTGAGACGCGTTACGATTAAATTTGGAATTTAAATCGTAAAAGGTTTATTAATAAAGTGTAATATTTAATTTGGAATTGAATATTGAATTAGTATTAAATACATGTTAAATTAGATTTAATGATGTAGTTTAATTTAATTCAAGAATTCGTACTTTGAGTACTTATTCGCAAAAACGAGTTTGACTCGAACAAAATCAAATCGTTGTTTGAACATTGGATGATCACTTAATTATCAGATTAATTAATTTGATTAGATTGATTGATAGCATGCTTATGTGTGTGAATACGTGGTTGTGTTGAAAGAATAATGTATATCGGATGGATATTAGTTGGGTGGGGCAATTTTGGAAATTGTTGTAATAAATTTGATTTATTAAATTGGACCTGCGTGTCCAGCCTTATCACCTCTATTCTCTTTGTATTCTCTTCTCACCTATTCCCCTCAATGTAAATGAGGTTTCTTTAGAAGTGTAGTGTAAGGGGTAGAAGTAATACAAGTGCTAGCTTGAGTGAGAAAGGGAGAGATTTGATCTAGGATCAATGTGTTAAGTATCCATCCGCATATCATTATTATTTATTTCATACTCGCTTTATTATGTATTTAGAATGCATGTTTAAGGGTGTATGATGATGAGACCTTAACAAAGATAATGAAATTGGTAGCCAATTTGCACGCGAAAAGCCCTCATCAAATATCATGCGTATTTTCCTTCCATTGAGTGATTCTTACTCAAGATCCTAGATTGGCATGGGTTGTTGGCCAAAGTCAAGCCCTTGTCCGTCGAAGATGTGTTTGAATCACGAAGCTTTGTTCCATATTGGTGTCTTGTCCAAGTTTTGGTTTGTTGGCCAAAGTCAAGACCACTTCTTGTCCATCGACATTGATTACGAAGCTTCCATGGTCAATGGGTCCGCGCTTGACTTGGATCATCAGGTTTGTTGTGCCAAAGCCAAGGCCTAGTTGATTCAGAGGAAAAAGGTTAGGGTATATATTGGATATATAGGCATATATAAGATATATGTTTAGGACTTGGATGTCCACCTACTGGATCTAGGAATTGGATTGGATCCAATTGATCTTAGAGATCTACCTAGTTAATATCATACAATTTGTTGGCCAAAGTCAAGATTGTGTGATATTTAACGGGATCCTAGCCCACTAGGAAACACGGTTTCCCGAGTACTCGACAGAGGGTTAGAGGCTCGACGAAAAATAGTGGGAGGCAAGAATTGAATTTGCAATATTCGTTCAATTACTCGCCATACGCGCTCAAACAAATATCACTCGTCATATATTAAAAAGTATTAGTTGGACTGTATTATACTTGATTAAATATAATTGGATTATATTAATCAATATATTTGAATTAATTAATTTCAGTTTACAGTTGATTTTATAATTGGATTATAGTAATCAATGTAATTGAGGTTAATTAATTTGGATTATATTTGATTATATAGTTGGACTATTATAATCATTATAATATATAGTAGACCACTAATCGTTGATTAAATAGTTGGACTATTGTAATCAAGATAAAATTGAAAAGTTGGATATTTAAAATATAAATCGGATTAAAATATTTTAAATGATTTAATTTTCATTGGGAATAAATAATAGGTTAATTTATTTGATAAAATAACTTATTATGACTAAGCCCATAATTAAGCAAATAGTAGAGCATAAAATCTTTGGAAGATTTATGTGATGATGACTTTAGTGCTTAATTAATATACTTTTCATAAATCTATCTTTAGATTTAAAAGTATTAAATTGCAATTAATAATTCTTAGAGAATTGATTTGACTATTCTAGGGGTGAAAAGTCAAAGTTTGCAATTGGGCGTGTTGCACAAGGTGCACATCATTTCGATATTCCAAAACCCAAGGCTTGGCCAAAGGTTTGTGAAAATTGAAAAGATAATTGACATATCCCAAGTGACTACCATTTGGATATGGAAGACACGAAGGAATTAAAGAAAGGGCGAGGCTCTGACTTTAAAAATGTTTGTCAAAGTTATGTTCACTACTAGTATTGAAATTGGATTTTAAATACTTAGTGTGGTACATAAAATATATGTATTGATGTTCAGAATCCGCTATGAGCTGGATACTGACTTCAAGCCGAGATTTCTCTGCGAATCAGAACGGGACGAAAGTCGCTGTTTCGACCGTAGATACCTAAGTTTAGGAACTACCCTTCGGGTGTGTACTTAAATTAGGAACTGTTATAATGTAACTAGTTTGACTAGAGACATTATCTCTATATCAGTGTTTAATCCATTGTGGATAAACCTTTATATTCTAGAACACTAAGTGTTTCATTATATAAAGATGATAGTGAGATAAACACATTAAATGTAAGTAACAGAATTTATATTTTGAATATAAATAAAATCTCAAACATATAAAATGACAAATAAATAGCTCAAATTGATTTGATCAATAGAGACTTATTTGTGGCATTGTTGTCTGGGACACAATTAAACAAGATTCGTATATCCGCACTTTTGAAGAGTGGGTACTAGGACTGATTTGACTATTCAAATAAAGTCTACGAATCTAGTTTATTAGGTAAAGTACCTAAAACACTGTCTACTTGGTAATAGTGTAAGTGCCACCGATCTGTTAGCCCTATTCATGGTGAAGTTAGTGGGCCCATATCTAGCTAGGCTAGATGTGAAAATGAATATTTCGTGACCTTAACGGATGTAACATCACGTTATGGTTATGTGTTTCTTTTGAAGAACACAGATCGGAAACTATTAGGGTTTCGACACGAAGTAGATTAACAGATCGACTGTAGTATTATGCCGTCACGGTAAGACCGTAATGGAAAATACTTAAGCAGTAAGTTTCAACATACATGAAAGAGTATAGTATTTTTCAGATGAGGACTCCTCCCGAGACACGTCAGTTTGACGGTGTGTCCAAACTAAAAACCGAATTTTGTTGGACATGATAAGGTTTATCACGAGTCGCTCTGAGCTACCATTTCCTTCAACGGATATGTATCTACAGTGCAAAACTTATTTAGAATAAGGTTCCATATAAATCTGTTTGACAGATATCATATAGGATATGAACAGGAAAGAAACAGGGTTTCTCATTCCTAATAATTTGGGTATGCCAGGCATAACGTTTGGATGATACCAAACTAAGGACCCAAATTGGATAAGTGCCAATATAGGTTATCCTAAGGGAAACCATAAGTATAGTACTTATAAATCTCACATGAGAACAATATGATTGTTGCTCACCATGCGGTTTTCCAAAGAGGAATACCGATATGCAGTGGTCAGTGGGAGGATAGTGATACTCGATGAAAATCGGAGTAATACTATTCTAGGCACGAAGTCCTTAATGGAACACAAATAGTTCATCTATGATGAATCTATACCATTAATCTTCAAATACACAAGAACTTCGTAGATCGGATAGAGTCAGAAAACAACCTAGGGTATGGGTTTCTGATCTAACCTCATAAAGATGTCAATCTTATGGAGGTATACCAACCGACTACGTACGAGGAAGTGATACAAGGTATCGACTCCCTTTCATGGCAAAGTGCCATGAGTCCGAAATGGATTCCATGTATAACAACTATTTTGGATACTAGTTGTTGTACCACAAGGCATTGTGCCTATTGGTACTGTAATCGTCTTCAAGGAAGACATACATGGATGGCAACAAACCAACGTACAAAGCTAGGCTTGTGACTGAAAAGGTATCGTTATCAACATTGTGTTAATAACGGTTCAACCTTTTATCTGTTGCCATAGTAAATCCATTTTGATGATGCTTGTTAATACTGCATATTTCATTTATGAAATGTGTCAGTTGTAGATCAAAATCGCTTTCCTGAAAAGGAAACCTCTTGGAGGATGCTTACAACATCCTGACGATTTTGTATAACCGACAAACAAGGTTTGCGGGTTATTCGATCCATGTTTGGATTGAAGCAAGCATAAGGTTCTTGGAACTGTCGTTTTGAAATAATCATAATGGTTTATGATTTGACTCAAAACGAAATGATTCTTGTGTATATAAGGAGGTTAGTGGGAGAGCACTGATAATGAAATTCCCTAAAGCAATTGGTGAAAGCTTGGCTTTCATAGATATTCTTTCAATAGAAATTCTCCGTAGAAATCTGGGGAGTAACAACCTTTATTCAAGGAATAAAGATCTATTGGGATAGATTGGAGTTGTTAACACTCTCTGGGAAATTGTACATTTAAAATGTACTTGATAGGGTGTCTCATACGCTTCGAGCATATGGAGTCACAATCGGGTCAATCCAAGTGATAGTCACTGGATTGAAGTTAAGAACATCTGTTAGTATCTTAGAGAACTAAAGATGTTGTCTTAAAACTATGGAGAAGAGAACTTGAAGTGACTGGGATCACTGCTGCAAGTTTCCAAACAGTTAAATACTACGGTACTATAAAGTTTGAATAATGGGACAGTGAGCTGGAAATCTTCCAAGCAAGATACTGTTGCCGAATAAACAACAAATGCGGATTATTGCTGCAGCTGAGGCAGCAATAGAAGCCATTTGGATCGAAAATAAATCTAATTAGATTAGATATAGTTCTGTTAGCAGCTGAGCTAGGCGTCAGCACAGGCTAAGGAATTAAAGGTCTCATCGACGATCCAGATATACTTCTTATATCATCTGATTCGTTCGGATCATACATCGTGGCGATGTGATGATCGTGTAAATCGCGTCAGACGATTATCAAGCAAATCCGCTGACGAAAACCTTTCCTCAGCAATTTGAGCGAACCGTACATAGTTCGGGTGTTAGACACTTGAGTGACTGGCTATGTGCCAAGTGGGAGATTGTTGGACAAAATGACCCATAGCGTCACTATTTGCACAGATCATTGTGTTGTTGTAGCAAATTAACTATGTGACAAGGAAATTGCACTCTCGTCATTTGTGATTAGATCACCTTAGATATATAAATGAAGAGAGGTCCCTATGATTAGTTCCTGGACTGAGAATGATATGAGACAGTATCAGTCCCCGAAGGATTAATCATTAAATATCCCTAGCCGGAGTATTATCGAGACTGGACATCGATAATGCGGAATAGGCTAGTATTGCACTTGTGCGCGTTGTGAGGGCACAACAGCATAGTTCTCATATATTTGGGTATTGGATACTCATGCAAGTGCGATAGGAGGTCGTGTTTCACCGATGGTACGGGAAACAGCTCTTCGCTGGATAGACCCCTCGGAATCCCATTGGTATTATGACTATGTGTCTATGGGAGGCCGAAATCAAGGTAGGTGTGTATAGTCTTAACCTGAGACTTACATCGCTAATGCTTACGACAATCAATATACTTTAGTTGAGGTCGTCTAGGACTCTAACCGGTTCTGTGTACGCCAATGCTGGGTATATTGAGAATCGTAGTGTATTGGTGTGATGTCAAGACGGAAGTATCACTCCAGTCATAGTGGAGATGATGTCACGCAGGATACGGTATTAGTGCTCTTAAGTGCTGCGCGGCCATCGGGATATTATGACAAGGTCATGTATATCCGATTATAGAGACTAGTTACCAGACATCCGACATGTGCTTCGTACGGGGCAGACACTTATCCAGCCCCAGACCTAGCACGTGACTATCCGATACTGGGCCGATATACACAATACAATCGTATACTACGCTTGATACAGATCTTAATATTCTTAGATGGATATGTCCGGAGAATTGGGTAGACTTGGTGCTTTGCTAGGAGTCGACCTTGTCTCGTAAATCGGTAGAACGTAGTACTTGGTACGTACGTGATTCGGATACTCCGACGACCGTATTTACTGCCAACTTATCCGGGGATCTCATGGGTCGCTTCCCGATAATCCACCGATGACGCACAACTCGCACTCTTGAATAATCTGGGATTATATAGAAGAGAGAGAAAATTAATCTAGGATTAATTACGGAGATATTTTATTTAGGATAAAATATCGTAGAGAGAGAGATAATGATTAATTTGGAATTAATCGGTAAATTAATATATTCGATATATTAAACGAAATTGGATTTCGACGCGGAATTAAAATTAGATTTTAATTCGGGCGAACGAATTAATTTAGAATTAATTCGTTAGCGACGTGAATAGTGAATTCGCTAGGCGTAATCATTTAATTACGACGCGACGGAAAAATCGTTAATTTGGAATTAACGAACCCGAGCCCGAGTGTGATTGCGAGCGCATTCGTATTTCGAATTCGAGTGCGGCATCGCAAGTCGCATCAAGCGTCAAATCATTTGTCGCATCAAGCGTCAAATCGATAGTCACTTCAAGCGTCAAATCACTTGTCACTTTGAGTGATATGACTTGACAACTTGAAAGACTTGATATGACTTGATGGACATTGATATTGGAGTGTGGAACACTCAAGCTTATTACATTCAATTTCTTTGACTTTTTGAAAGTTAAATTAATTGGTAAATCATTTAATATTTTTGGAAAATATATAAACAAAATGATTTACACTTTTTGTGATAAGTTAACATATTTCTTTCTCTCTCAATTTTGCTCTCTTCTTCTCACGCCCAAGACCATTTTGTCTTCACTGGTTTTGAACCAGAAATGGCGTGACTTTGAGGGAAGCAAGAGTGGATTTTCATGGTGAAAATTCAAGTGCTAGCACACTTACGAGTCTTGCGAAGGTGGTAGGGAGGTTCACCCATGAGCCGGGATCCGTTCGACGAAGCTTGGAGCTCCGTTTTCTCAGCTCAAAATCTGAAAACGTGGACAGTGGACTGCTGCAGTTTCACGCATGAGGCAGTGAGTTTTTGGGCTTCATTCGTCTCCAAATCAACTCAACCGATCGATGTGAGTATTCCGCTATCTCCGTTGGTGTATTCACGCATTGTTTTCATAGCTTGTATGATCTTGGGACCTAGATTTAAACCAACAAATATGGCGCGAATAAAATAATAATGATATGCGGATGGATATACAACACATTGTTCCTAGAACAAATCTCTCTATTTCCTCTCTCCTGCTAGCATTATTTATACTTCTACCCAATTACATAATACTTCTAAAGAAACCTCATTTACATTGAGGGGAATTGGTGAGAAGAGAAATACAATGAGAAAAGAGGTAATAGGTTGGACACGCAGGTCCAATTTAATAAATTCTAAATTTATTACAACAATTTCCAAAATTGTCCTCACCCTTCTAATATCCATCCGATATACATTATTCATACACACATCCAAGTATTCACACAAAACATGTTATTCAATCAATCTAATCCAATTAATTAATCTTTGATTAATGACCATCCAATGTTCATACAACGATTTGATTTGCGCGAGTCAAACTCGTTTAAGAATAAATACTCAAAGTAAGTATTCTTGAATTATATCGAACTATAATTTTAAATCCAATTTAAATTGTATCCAATACCAATTCATATTTAATTCCAAATTAAATAATTACACTTCTTTATGTGCCTTAAAGACTTGGATTCCAAATCCAATCAAAATGGGTCTCAAATGCCCAATTAGTATCCAATACTATTCAATTAAAGTCCAATGAGCTTTTAATTAATTCTTTAGGCTTGGGCTTTTGGCCAAAATGGATCTAACTCATAATGCATAGGCCCAATAGGAATCACCATATGCCATAGAATCAATTTTTGCCCATTAGGTCCAATTAAATTATTAAAGGCCCAATAGTCATATTTTGGACTTTATGGAAATGGTGTAGGCCCAAATATAATTTAAGACTAAAATTTGGCACAACCAAACCCATTAGCCAAATTACAACAAATTAAATTAATATATCATTCCAAATTAAATATTAATTCAATTAAAGTGCAATTAACACAATTAATTAATTAATCTAGTATTTCCAAAACACCAATTAATCTAATTAATCATGCTTATTCTAATTTATGTCCAACACAAATTAAAGCACAATCAATCCATTCCAACATGCTTCACACTCACGACAATACATGAAATTAACATCCAATTTTGATTTCAATCTAATTAAATCAACAATTAATATTCAATTTCATGTTAATCAACATATCCAATTATCTAATTCAAAAATTAACCATGAGCTCTCCTAGGGTAGTAATTGGCCAAGCATGGATTTTGGGGATTTTTGATCTAATCAATTTATCACAAAATCAATGATGCACAAATCCAATTAAACATCATACAAGCTCAACCAAACCATCAATTTAAGAAAATACATACTCCAAGCATAAAATCCCAAATTAAAGTTTCCAAACCCTAGAATCCAAATCATGCTTAGATCTCGCTCTAGTACCATTATTAGTGTCATAGACATGTCACGGGATCTCTAAGTGTGATTCGTGTGTGAATAAAAATCAAAAATAAGTTATGGATGACTTACATTGATCGGTTGAGTTCAAAACTTTTCATGGATGTTGAAGCTTCCAAGCTTATGGGTGAGTATCCCTATCACCTTCAAATGACTCCCATATGTGCTAGCAATAACAAAATGGAACAAATTATGAATTTACCTAAGAGAGAGGAAGCAATCAGTTAATCTTCAAAAGAAAAACCCAATTGCCTTTTCGGCATTTTCAAAATTGCAGAGGCCAATTCTTCAAAAAAGCAAAAGGGCAGTGGCTTTTTTCTGCCAAAATCAGAGAGAGAAGTCAATTTACACCCATTAAAAAAACATAGGCCAATTCTAAATTTAATGGCCAATCCAATTTGCTTCTCGCCAAAAAGAATAAAAAACAAAGTCTGAGAGCAGCTAGCTTTTTTTCTTTATTCGGCCATTGTTCTGAAAAGTCAGTGGCCAATTTTCCCACGGAGAGAGAGAGCAATGAATATGTTTTTTTAAAAATTCATTAAATTGTGTTATGTATTTGGACTTGGTAGGTGTATCAAATCCATTTACTTTATTGTCAACCACTTACATCACAAGTTGACAAGTGATGTGAGTTGTGGGTCTCACTCAATTAATTCAAAATTTGGTTGGCTTACACAACATAATTTGGGTCCGGTTCGTTTAATCCAACTAAACGAATTTTCCGTCGCGACGTAATTAAATCTAATTTAATTAAATAATTATGTCTTGCAAAATTATTATTAAAGTCGCTTACGAATTAATTCTAAATTAATTCGTTCGCCCGAATTAAAATCCAATTTTAATTCCGCTTTGAAATCTAATTTCATTTAATATATCTAATATATTATTTTAGCCCAATTAAATAAATTAAATAGTAAAATCTAATTTAACTATTAAATTTATTTTACCGACTAATTCCAAATTAATCGCATTCTCTCTTCTCGACGAATTTAATCCCAGATAAATTCTCGACGCAATTAATCACAGATTAATTCTTTCTCTGATAATTAATCACAGATTAATTCTTGCCGAAATTAATCCCAGATTAATTTTCTCTCTTGATAATCAATCTCAGATTAATATTCTCTCTCATAATTAATTCCAGATTAATATTATTCGAGTCAAATATCATCGGTGAATCTTTGGGATGCGACCCAAGAGATCTCTGGATATGTTGGCAGTAAATACAGTTATCGGACTATCCGAATATGTGCGTACCCGGTACCACGTTCTTACCGATTTACAAGACATTGTTGGCTTCTAGCAAAACACCGTGCCTACCCAATTCTCCAGAAATATTCTTCTACGGAATACAAGATCATTGTCAGGCGTAGTATACGTAGTATTTCGCATTACGATCCAGTATCGGATGTCACATGCTAGGTCTTGGGCTGAAGTTGTGTCTACCCCGTACGAAGCATATATCGGATCACTAGCAACTAGTCTCTTTATGATCGGAAAGTCATGACCTAGTCATACTTCCCCGATGGCTATAGCACTTAGAGTACCAGTTATGTATCACTGCGTGATCATCATCTCTATATGACTGAAGTGATACTTCCATCTTGACATCACACTTAATACACTACGATTCTCAGTATACCTAGAAGAGGCGTACACAGAACCTGTTAAAGCCTCGGACGACCAAAACCAAAGTATATTGATTGTCGCAAGTATTAGCGATGCAAGTCTCAGGTTAAGACCAAATACACCTACCCTGATTCGGATTCCCATGGACACATAGTCATACTACCAATGGGATTCCGAGGGGTCTATCCAGAGCGAAGCTGTTTCCGTACCATCGGTAATTAGAACCTCCTAAAACACTTGCATGAGTATCCAATACCCAAATATATGAGAACTATGTTGTTACGCTTCCATAACACGCACAAGTGTAATACTAACATATTCCACATTATCGATGTCCAGTCTCGATAATACTACGACTAGGGATATTTAATGATTAAACCTTTGTGGATTAATACTGTCTCATATCTTATTAATCCGGTACTAATCAATGGACATTTATCATTTATATATCTAGGTAATCCAATTACAAATGATAAAAGAGCAATTTCCTTTGTCACATAGTTAATTTGTACAATGTCATGTTCTGTACAAATAGTGATGCTATGGGTCATAATTGTCCAACAATCTCTCACTTGGACTATAGCCAATCACTCAAGTGTCTAACACTTGACTATGTACGGGTTGCTCAAATTTCTGCTGAGAAACAGCTTTTGTCAGCGGATTTATAATGTTATCATCTGATGCGATTTATTCGATCATCACATCGCCACGATGTATGATCGAACGAATCAGATGAATTAATTGAAGTACATACTTGGATTATTGATGAGACCGCGGTTCCTTAGCCTGTGTTGTAACCTAGCTCAGCTGGTAACAGAACTACTCCTAATCCAATTAGGATTATATAGATCCAAAATGCTTCTTTTGCTGTCTCAGCTGCAGCAATGTTCCGCTCTTGTTGTTTATTCGGCAATAGTATCTTGCTTGGAAGATTTCAAGCTCAATGTTCCGTTATTCAAACTATATACGTACCCTTATTGCGACTTACAGTCGTTTTCATCGGTTTGGAAACTTGCTGCGGTGAACCCAGTCACCTCAAGTTCTCATTTCCTCATATTGTCAGAAAGCATCTTTGGTTCATCCAAGATATTCAATGATGTTCATAACTTCAATCCAGTGATCATCACCTGGATTGGCCTGATTGTGTCTACATATGCTCAAAGTATATGAGACATCAGGTCACGTACATATCAAAACGTACGAACACTGGGAGAGTGTTAGCAGCTTTCTAGATCTATCTCAGTAGATCTTTATTTCTAGAATAAAGTCTGCTTCTCCCAGGTATTCCATGGAGAATTTTAATTAAAGTCAAGCTTTCACCGATTTTAGTATGAGAATGTCATTGCTAAGAAGCAATACATCATCAATGTATAGGACATTCATTGTCAGTGCGCTCCCACTAACCTTCTTATATACACAAGAATCATCTTATTTTTGAATGAAATCATATACCATTATGATCTCATCAAAACTTTGGTTCCAAGAACGTTATGCTTGCTTCAATCCATAAATGGATCGATTTAACTTGCAAACCTTATTTGCATGTTTTGGCACGACAAAACTGTCAGGATGTTGCATACAAATATCCTCCAAAAGGTTTCCGTTAAGGAAAGCGGTTTTGGCGTCCAGCTGTCATATTTCATAAACGAAATATGTAATTATAGCAAGCATTATCCGAATGGATTTAATCATGGCAACAAGTGAAAATGTTTCGTCGTAGTCGACACTATGTCTTTGATGATACCCTTTCTGTAAAATCATAGCTTCGTACATTTGTATATTTCCATCCATGTATGTCTTCTTTGAAGACTCATTTAGTACTATTAGGCACAATGCCTTCTGGTACATCAACTAGTGTCCAAACTTAGTTGGTATACATGGAATCCATTTCGGACTTCGTGGCACTTTGCCAAAAATTAATCTGATAGTATAATATATATATATTTATGTTAAACATTTTTAAGCCTCCTCATCTGAGAGATTATGTAACGACCGAGAATTTCAACCACTGTTATTTTCAGATGAGTGTCACATAATATAAATCATGTTTGGAAACATATACCCTCGTGAGATGACTTTGTTGTAACATCCCGCTTAAGCCGAGATGCTACCAGCAGGAGACAGGCTAATCCCGTCTCCATAAGCCTCAGACTCTACCGAAATTTCGGCACGACCTCTGCTAAAAGTCATGCAACTTGGATCAAAGTCCAGCACCTCAATACAACCTATAGGGCCCAACACAATATATCACTTACATAAACAACTCAAGACAAAATATAATTGGGCTCCATGCCCGGAAATACATATAAATAAAAACTTTTACAACTATACTATACAACTCAATTACTTTTACAACTACGCTTATTCAACTAGACTCTGATACACCCAAGACCTGGTGACTGGCTGACTGCAACGCTGCTATCCGGCTCCTCAAGCTCTGAAAACTGTGGTCGACCGATCGGGTCACCAACCTGCAAAACTTAAAACACTGTTGGGGTATGAGTCATAATGACTCAGTAAGTAACTATGCTCATTCCTTGAGCATCAAACACATGCAAAGTCTGATTCCAGTTTCTATAATAATCTGAGATGTCTATGTGATCATGCAAATATATTCATACTGAATCTAAACTAGTTATCTAATCCTTCACCATTTTACAGACATATTACTTGTTACTGTTTTTCTTTTATTTGATCACACTTCTGTTTGCTGTTTTTCATAAACATCCATATCCTATACATCGGACCTTTATATTACTAACAATCACATTAAACTCATCATGCTTCTGCTACGCTACTCTAATTTCTCTTTACTTTCTTGCATACTCTGTACTATACTAGATTAGACAATTATAATAACTTTCCTACTTTTACTGTCTTGAAATATCATCAAATCGGTTATACTAAGATATTATTTATGTCAAACATTTAATCCACTATAACCAACTATGTATACATGCATATGTTATCATATCATCATATTCTATCATCCTTACAATAGGTTCTTTCTAAGTAAACATACAACTCATACAATCATCATTGATATATATACATTTAAATAAAATCATGCTATCATGCACAAGTATTTTACAAAGTTTTACTTCTATATAAACATGACTCACACAAATATCAACCATTTACATATCAATGCAATCATGCAATTAACATCAACTACATGTATCTCAGATGAATTACTAGAATACATGATTTATATGCATGATTTGTAAACCATACTCTACTTTAACATGCTATGCTTTTAGAAAATACTTTTTGAAAACCCTTTTCTGAAATACTCTTTTCTAAAAGTTTCTTTCTGAAAACTCTTTGCTGAAAACATTACTTGAAAATCGATTTCTGCTTAAAATTACTCTTATAAAACTACTGTTTCTGGAAACTTTCTTTTCTAAAAAGCTCTTTCTGAAAGCTGTAACTAAAAACTGAAATCTGAAAAACTGTTTCTAAATTCTGTTTCTGAAAATTGTTTACTATAATCTGATTTCTGAAATCTGAATACTGAAAATCTGAAAACTTTGCACTGAAATTCTGAAAACTGAAAATTAAATGGAAATCTGGAAACCGAAAACTGTTCTACGTCCAGGACAACAGCTCAACTGGCAACGTAGAACTCAAGCATCTCTGAAGCTGGTGGTTCCCTACGTCCAGGACAACAGCTCAACTGGCAACGTAGAGCTCTACACCCAGGACAACAGCTCAACTGGAAGTGTAGCCACCAAACCAGGATTTCAGGGACTGTCAACCCTAGTCCTGCTCGAGGATCTGAGAGCGTCCCCTCAGTCCTCCACATGTGCACATGTCTCTGAATCCGTCAATTTCATAGCATCCGTCAATTCCAACTAAATCTCAAGTTACATACTGGGGTGAGTTTTTCCCTCATGCCCCGAAAATCACATAAAATCATATTGAAATCTCAAAATTGCAAAAACATTTTCTGAAATACATTTCTCCAAAAATGAAACGCTTAAAACTTTTCTGTCAAAAGCATATGAACTTTTCTTTTAAAATACTTTGAATTTCAAAAACAATCTTAGTTTTAGCTCAAATTCTGAAAATTATAACATGTATATATGCATATGCATTCCTTTATACTATCATACATGTACATGCATTCATTCATGCATATCTATGGTACATTGAAATTGATTATATATATATATATGCTCAATGCACATACAAAACTTACCTTTATATAGTCATACTTATATATACTTACATATACATATCAACTTGCTCAATCAAAAGAACTCCAGAGAACACGTAAAGCTATAAACAACTAAACCAGTGTTGTTAGAGGCGCTGTGAGGCGCGCCTCGATGCGAGGGGCGCAAGAGGCGATGGCGTGTGCGCATCCACGGAGTTGAGGCGAGTCGATTCCAGTGAGGCGCGGCGAGGCGGATTGAGGCGCATGAGGTGCGATGATGTGAGAAGCCCTGTGATGCGTGCGCCTAATGGGGAAAAAATCAGTATTTAAGATTTGAAATTGGAAACCCTAATTTCGTTCTCTGCCTCTGCGACTGCGACTTCCTTCTTCTCTTCTTCAGTTTCTATCTCCAGCTACTGCCACCGACGACCACTACCACCGACGACGTGACCGACGATGATTCCTCCACCGGCGACGACACCGGCGACGACCCAAGGTATCTCTTCAACTGCGAACTGCGATTCCACTTTCCAGTTTATTCTTTTATGTTCTGATTGTTCTCTGTTTTTTTTGTCCCAATTTCTTAACTTTTCTTCTTTGTATAATTGATTTCCTTCTTCTTCTAATTGTTCTCTACCTTAACTTCTAATCTGTTTCCTTTTTTCTATTCTATTTTGTTCTTTGTTTTTTTTCCCATCAGGCCATCAACATCATGTTTGAATTATTATTATACTTAGTATCACAAACAAAACCCCAAAGATGATATTCTTCTAATTGTTCTCTGCCTTAACTTCTAATCTGTTTCCTTTTCATTGAAATGATTTCTTTCGTAAATTGTAAATTAGTGATTAATTTGCTTTTGCCGAAATCAGTGTTGTTGAGGCACTGTGAGGCGCACCTCGATGCGAGGGGTGCAAGAGGCGATGGCGTGTGCGCATCCACGGAGTTGAGGTGAGTCGATTCCAGTGAGGCGCGGCGAGGCGGATTGAGGCGCAATGATGCGAGAAGCTCTGTGATGCGTTCGCCTCATGGGGAAAAAATCAGTATTTAAGATTTGAAATTGGAAACCCTAATTTCATTCTCTGCCTCTGCGACTGCGACTTCCTTCTTCTCTTCTTTAGTTTCTATCTCCAGCTACTGCCACCGACGACCACTACCGCCGACGATGTGACCGACGATGATTCCTCCACCGGCGACGACACCGGCGACGACCCAAGGTATCTCTTCAACTGCGAACTGCGATTCCACTTTCCAGTTTATTCTTTTATGTTCTAATTGTTCTCTGTTTTTTTTTGTCCCAATTTCTTAACTTTTCTTCTTTGTATAATTGATTTCCTTCTTCTTCTAATTGTTCTCTGCCTTAACTTCTAATCTGTTTCCTTTTTTCTATTCTATTCTGTTCTTTGTTTTTTTTCCCATCAGGCCATCAACATCATGTTTGAATTATTATTATACTTAGTATCACAAACAAAACCCCAAAGATGATATTCTTCTAATTGTTCTCTGCCTTAACTTCTAATCTGTTTCCTTTTCATTGAAATGATTTCTTTCGTAAATTGTAAATTAGTGATTAATTTTCTTTTGCCGAAATCAGTGTTGTTAGAGGCACTGTGAGGCGCGCCTCGATGCGAGGGGTGCAAGAGGCGATGGCGTGTGCGCATCAACGGAGTTGAGGTGAGTCGATTCCAGTGAGGCGCGGCGAGGCGGATTGAGGCGCGATGATGCGAGAAGCCCTGTGATGCGTTCGCCTCATGGGGAAAAAATCAGTATTTAAGATTTGAAATTGGAAACCCTAATTTCCTTCTCTGCCTCTGCGACTGCGACTTCCTTCTTCTCTTCTTCAGTTTCTATCTCCAGCTACTGCCACCGACGACCACTACCACCGACGATGTGACCGATGAAGATTCCTCCACCGGCGACGACACCGGCGACGACCCAAGGTATCTCTTCAACTGCGAACTGCGATTCCACTTTCCAGTTTATTCTTTTATGTTCTGATTGTTCTCTGTTTTTTTTTGTCCCAATTTCTTAACTTTTCTTCTTTGTATAATTGTTTTCCTTCTTCTTCTAATTGGTCTCTGCCTTAACTTCTTATCTGTTTCCTTTTTTCTATTCTATTCTGTTCTTTATTTTTTTTCCCATCAGGCCATCAACATCCTGTTTGAATTATTATTATACTTAGTATCACAAACAAAACCCCAAAGATGATATTCTTCTAATTGTTCTCTGCCTTAACTTCTAATCTATTTCCTTTTCATTGAAATGATTTCTTTCGTAAATTGTAAATTAGTGATTAATTTGCTTTTGCCGAAATGAAATTAGGACTTGTAGCCGTTCGTTCTTGATTTTTTTTTATAAAATTAAACATGTAATTGTTTAGTAGTTGATTGAATATTTATTGTTCGTAGAGAATGGAATCTGGAGGCTCATGTAAAAGTAGAAAAACCGATCCCACTTGAAAATATTCGTAGATGATTGATCCTTCGAATAGGAACAATTTGAAGTGTAATTTTTGTGAAAAATTGGTGAAATGAGGGGTCAATAGGATGAAACAACATCTTGTTGGAGGTTATAGAAATGTGACCAAATGTGTTAGATGTCCTCCTCATGTTAGTGAGGAGATTAGAGATTATTTTCTTAAAAGATCTCAAGATAAGGAAGAAAGTACTATGAATCTGAATCCACATTTTGATGATATTGGTACTTATGATGATGGTGATGATGAGATTGCGTCTCTAACTCGAAAGAAGCCAAAACAAAAGGGACCAAGGCATTTGTATTTTACTCATGATGCTGAGAAGGTTGTCAAGGATCGGAAAGAGGGAAATTTGAAGCAATTGGCAATAAATGAATCATGTAAAAAAGAGTTGAGGAATAGAGCGTGTAGAGACCTAGCTAGATGGTTCTATGATGCTGGGATACCATTTAATGCAGTTAAATTGGATAGTTTTGCAGCAGCAATTGAATTAGTTGGGCAATTTGGGCCTAGTATGAAACCACCTAGCTATCATGAGGTCCGTGTTCCATTGTTGGTAAATGAAGTTCATAACACCAAAGAATTGATGAATGTACATAAAGAAGAATGGGCAAAATATGGATGTTCAATTATATCGGATGGATGGCGTGATTCAGTGGTTAATAAGGATATTATAAAAATTTTAGTCAATTCTCCGAGGGGTTCTGTGTTTATCAAATCCATTGATGCTTCAAACCTTGTGAAAACTGGAGACACTTTGTATAAGATGCTTGATGAAATTGTTGAAGAAATTGGAGAACAAAATGTTGTACAAGTAGTGACCGATAATGCATCAAATTATGTAGCAGCAGGTATTATTTGATAAATATATACAGATTGATTTATTTATTGTTGATATAGTATACTAACATAGTGCAATGAAATATGAATTTTGTAGGGAGATTGTTGGAAGCAAAGAGACGACATTTGTATTGGTCACCATGTATTGCTCATTGTCTTGATTTGATACTTGAAGATATTGGGAAGATCCGTTTAATACATGGGACATTGAAAAAGGCGGTGTCTGTGACCGGTTATATTTATAGTTGAACGAGTGGTAAATTTGATGAGAAACTTTACAGATAAAGAATTGCTTAGGCCTGTAGTGACCAGATTTGCTACTGCCTATATCACACTCCGGTCCATTCATGGCCAACAAAATAATTTGAGAAAGATGTTCACTTCAGATGAATGGCATAGTAGTAAATGGTCTAAGGAGGAAGGAGGGAAAAGAGCAGCACAAATCGTGTTGATGCCAAACTTTTGGAAGAATATTGTGTATATTCTAAAATTATCTGGCCCTCTTGTTAGTGTACTTCGAATGGTTGATGGTGAGAAGAAGCCTCCTATTGGTTATATTTATGAGGCTATGGATAGGGCCAAAGAAACTATTGCCAAGTCTTTTAATGAGAGAGAAGAAAAATATGCTTCTGTTTTCACCATCATTGATCAAAGGTGGAATTGCCAACTTCATCGGCCTTTGCATACAGCTGGATATTACTTGAACCCTGAATTTTTCTATTCAAATCCAAACATTGATTCAGATGAAGAAGTCGTGCAAGGTTTGTATGATTGCATTGGGAGGCTTGTACCTGATATTGATGTACAAGACAAGATTGATAATGAGTTTCCAAAATATAGAATTGCTCACGGTACGCTGGGAGGACCTATTGCAATCAGACAAAGGAACAAGAAATCACCTGGTAAATTATTTAATCACAATAATTTTAAAATTATATTATGTAAATACATGTTATTAATTTCATATTCTTTGTATTAATAGCTGAGTGGTGGACGTCGTATGGAGCTTCCACTCCAAATTTACAGAAATTTTCCATAAAAGTCTTGAGTTTAACATGCAGTGCCACGGGTTTTGAAAGGAATTGGAGTGTATTTCAGCAGGTAATTTTTTAACTAATAAAATTTTAGTAAATTGTAAATAAAATATTATTTATGTAATAATGTAAACTTATAATTATTTCTTTCTTTCTTTGATAGCTTCATAAAAAAAGGAGAAATAAATAGATTCAATAATTAATAACAACAGTAGGAATTAAGTCCTCGTGGGATCGATATTTTTATACTACTTGAACGATATGTGCGCTTGCGTTATACGCGTGTGTTTGCACCGGTCAGGACACCGTGCCGCTGACTTATTGGAACTAATACATTCTGATGTATGTGGTCCCATGAGTCACATTGCTCATAGTGGTTTTTCGTACTTCGTTACTTTTACCGATGATCTGTCACGATATGGTTATGTTTATTTGATGAAATAGAAATCGGAAACCTTTGAAAAGTTCAAAGAATTCCGAAATGAAGTGGAAAAATAGACTGGTAAATATATTAAATGTCTTCAATCTGATCGAGGCGGTGAATATATGAGTGGTGAGTTCACCGATTATTTAAAAGAGAATGGGATTCTCGCTCAATATATTCCTCTGGGTACTCCACAACACAATGGAGTGTCCGAAAGGAGAAATCAGACTTTATTGGATATGGTTCGATCGATGTTGAGTTTTACAAATTTGCCTTATTACTTATGGGGATATGCTCTTTTAACTGCTGCTCATTTTTTGAATAAGATTCCTTCCAAGGCTGTTCCTACAACTCTATATGAAATATGAACTGGTAGGAAACCGAATCTTAATTATGTTAAGAGAATGATTATTGATTGGTTGAAAGTGGTTTTACAAAATAAATAAATAAATAAAATGACAAAAGAAAATACTAAGGAAAATAACAAAAGACACAAAGATTTAGGGTTGTGAATCCTTCTAATATCTTTTAAAAGATGAAGTGATTATTTTATGTTTGCGTAATAAATCAGTTTACTAACCTGGAACACTAAATTATGCAAAAGCCTCTGTCGATGGTCAGACGCAAATACCCAGTTTAATCCAATTGAACCATATGTCTATGTCAACCAAATTATCTGGATTCATTAAGTTTAAGTTCCAATTATGGCTACCCCCGCCCGACAGGTATATTCCTATCCTGTAAGGAAATCTATTAAAGGGTTATCTATCCTCAAGGAAGATCGTGGGCTATTAAGTCTAAGGCTGAAACCTAAAATCCCTATGTCTAGTTCATTTTAGATTTACCACATCAATCTTATTGGTGATCAGACAACAAGAAGCATTAAGCTTAAGACTTAATAAGTAAACCTTTAAATTACCCAAACTATAAAATAACCCCTTATAAACCGGTGATATTAGAATTCATCACAACTCCAGATAACTAACACATAATTAGGGCTAGTAAAAACTTAAATAAAATAAAAGACATAAAGTAAAAATACTGAAAAGTAAAAGACTTAAAGTAAAACTGAAAAGTAAAATAAAATAAAATGCTAAGGTAAAAGGAATTACTTTTACTACTACTAATTTAGATATCTCCCATAAAATAATATATAGACTTGTGATTCTTTTTCCAACCAGCCATATAGGCGGTAACCTGATTAAGTCAAATTAAGTCCAACCAGCCATAAAGGCGGAACCAAAATTACCAACCGACCAATCTGGCGGTATCCTTTATTAGTCAGGTTTAAACCAGATTAAAATGAATTACCAACCGACCAATCTGGCGGTATCCTTTTTAAGTCAATATTTTAAATAGTGAATATATTATTTTTAAGAGAGATTAATCTAAATAGTAACAGTAAAAGAATTACCTTTCACCCTAGCTGGAGAAGTTACCTCCTCATGGTAAATAGTAAAAACTGTAAAAAGTAAAAAGTAAAAATTAAATTACTATTAATACAAAACGTAATTAAAATTATTTACAAAACTAAAAACTAAAGAATCTAGAGAGAGAAACTCTCTCTTTATAAAGAATAGAAGAGAGAGGAAGGTGTATTCAATTCTGAAATCTCGAGCTCAATTTATAGGCCTCGGTAGGCTTCCAACGTCGCAACGCCAGGGTCCTCAGCGTCGCTACGCCAGCTTTTATCGACGTGGAAAGCTCTGGTTCGCCGGTTTGAAGATTCTGGATAAGATGATAAGGTGACACGTGGCAGAGTGGTTGGGCTTCAATTATTGTGACACGTGGCGGCTTCTGATTGGTCGCTGAGATTCTTATCCGCCACGTGTCAGATAAGGATTAGATACTCAATTATTGATGCTGACGTGGCGATGACGTGGCGACGACGTGGCGACACGTGGGAAAGAGACTGTCGGCACCGTAGAATTACGACACGTGTCACTTCCTGATTGGCTGATGATGATGTGGCACGACACGTGGTAATTTTGACTTGTTGACTTGCTGACGTGGCTGATGACATGGAGACACGTAGGATGACACGTGGCACACGTGGCGATGATGACTATCGGCACCATAGGATGCTGACACGTGGCACGGCGCATGTTAGCAGATCGGCTGTGATGGTGACACGTGGCACGGCGTATTTTAGCAAAGTCAAACTTTTCTCAGATTCTGATTTGTGGACCCGGCGCACGTTAGCACTGTTCGACGTATTTTAGACGTCGTGACTCTGAAGGCTTGGCGTCGCGACGCTCTAAAGACCAAAATATCTCTGTTGACGCATTTTTGTTCATTTTTGCCCCAAATTGCCTCCAATGCTTTCCAAACTTTATTTATCTGCAAAATAACACAAAATACATCAAAACGTTCACAAAACTCGAGAAACTATACGGAATATTAGGTCAAATGAGTGGGAATAAGTGATATAAATACCACTCATCATGTTCTACACCCGAAAATGGGGCTTTGGTCATTTTACGCCGAATGTAAGATTCACAAGTTGGATAAGGTTCAATGGTAAAATCTTATATCAAACCATTCATAACCAACTAGGTTAGGCGTTTCACACATATATGACCCAACCTCATATGCCACAGTTCAGTATTATTTATATCAGATACTTTACGTTTATTAATTCCAGCATTAAAGGTATCTTGTGAGGTATTCAAAATGTAATGACCATGCTCATTTGGACAAACAAGGATCTGAATATTATATATATCATATAAATATAAAGAACGATTCTTAATATTTACATTATATCCTTCAGTATCTAATACAAAAAGTGACACAATGTTCGCAACACATCCCTGTACAAAAAATAGTCATGCAACAAAAGGCTCCCACTGGGTAGGGGAATCTCGTATAAGCCCACAGCAAATGCATCCAGAGAGTCACCACTCCCGAAACGCAACTGCATCTCCCCAGATTTTAGCCGTCTACTTTCCTTCAGCACCTGCAATGAATTGCAAATGTGAATTGGACAAGCAGAATCCAAAATCGAACTGGACGACATAGCTTCACAAGCTAATGAGATATCAATAATGGGAAAAATAAAAGTACCTGAAGTAGATGCTCTTTCCTTTCTGATCTGGGCCAGGTAATCAGGACAGTTCCTCTTCTAATGGTCGATCTTACTGCAGTGATGACATTTATCTTCGGCAGCTCTCTTCAGTTTAGCTATCTTACCCTGCGGTGGAAGGTTCGAACCCTTCTTTTTCTTACCTTTCTTCTTCTTCCCTTTGTGTTTATATTGGGAGGAAGTAGGAAGAGAAGTGGGTTTATGAGGGCGAGTCGGTACTCCATTCCTTAAATCTTCCTCTGCAGTTTGCAACATCTTATGTAGCCCCTGATAAAAACAGCTAATACCATTCATATTGAAATACATTACAAATTGGCGATATGATGCTGGCAGAGATCCTAATATGACATTTCGTCCTAAAGTGTCATTTAGAGGGAAATTATAGCGCCTCAATTGTTCGATCAAATCAATCAGATGAAGTACATGAGGGCTCACAACCTGTCCCTCTTCCAGTTTTGCATGGAATAATTTCATTACAATTTTATGAACCGAGACATGTTCTTGGTTCATAAAGGATTCTCGCAGTCGCATCATTATAGTATATACGTTAGGCAATCCAAAATATTGCCTCTTAAGCTCTGGTGCCAAGGAACTAAGAATATATGATTTGACATGTAGGCACTGCATTTTTGCATGTAAGTCCCGATGATGAGTCTCATATGGAGACACTACCTCTTAAGTTGCGGAAGTCGCGGGAAACGGACGTCGGAAGGGAAAAGTCAAGAATTGACACATTGTTGGAATTAATTCGTTTGTTTATGCTTTAGGTTTGCTTGTTGGACTTCCGTTTTAAAACACACCATTGGCCCAAACCCCCACAAACCACACACTAAGCCCACACATCACTAAGACACACACCAAGCCCATCTCACTCAAGCCCAATCCAAGAAATAATTAAACCATATTTAAAACACAAATTAAATTAAATTAAATTAAATTAAATTAAATTAAATCCAATTAAAATCCAATTAAATTAAATTCCTAATTTAAATAAATCACTTCCTAATTTAAATAAATCACCTACCAATTTAAATATATTCCCCCACCAAAATACAATTATCCTTTCCTTTTTTAACTAATTAAATCCATCCCTAATTTAATTGATTTATTTCCTTTTTCAAAACACATGCATAACCATAATTGACAACTATAAAAATAACACAAAAATGCAACCCTAAGGCTCTAGACTATTCACGGCAAAGACAATAACACAAAAACCTAAAACACTAGCCTTCACATAACACACATTCAACTCACATAGAGCATCCACGCACCAAGAGCCCCTCATTTTGCCTCACGCATTAACAGCCTCCAACCCATTTCATCAGCCATCATCCCTCACGCCCTAATTCACTAAACTTCACGCTTCAGCCTTCCTTCATCAGCCCTCATCCCTCACGCCAAAAAATAACATAAACCTTATTACACAAAGAACCCTCTCATCTCTCAGCCCTGCACCAACCCCCATTCTCTCTCAAAAACACCTCGGCACGTCTCCATAACCTCAACGGCCACCACTCTTATTCACTACAAACAACAAAACCAAAGACCACTCAAACAAACGCTTCAAATGGCTCTCTCTCTCAGTGACCACAAATGAACCATCCACCCCACGTAAAGCAACCCAGTCAAACATCCACACTCAACACATCCTCTCTCTCTCAGCCACAACTAAATAATAAACCCTAAAGCTCTTCACGGCCACTCACGACCACTCACTAGCCGAGCACACTGCAGCCCTTATTCACGCCTGAAACCAGCCCTAGAAACAGCCCTTATTCACGCCTGAAACCAGCTCCAGAAAACTGCCCTTAAATCACCCCCCCCCCCCAAACAGTCCCTTTCACCGCAAAACTGCACTGAAAAACTGCACTCATATCACCGAAATTCTACCCTGCAAAATAGTCCCCGAATACCCCAAACAGTAACCAAAGATAATGACCAGAAAATACAGCAAAACGGAGTAAAAACAGCAGCCTAAACAGCGAAACAGCGAAAGGAAATGTTGAACCAGTGAACCGGAGGAATTGAGGAGCATCAACCCTTCCGACAACCGCATACCGCACTTCCGAGAGACGATTTAAGAGGTTAGACCTGAGGGCACCTTCTTTATTTATTATCCTTTATTTTCATTTATTTTAGTACTTTATTTCATATGAGTGTTGTAGATTGGTACATGATGTGATTTCCGGATGAACGGAATATGTGTTCTCTCTTGTGGTATATCGGATGGAAACCCGGACGTAAATTCCGTAGCCGAATCCGAATGGACGGTATTGCGGTTTGCACTCGGGATACAATGCCACGTACCACTTGAGAGATTCACATGTTTCGTTTCATCCAACCTTGCGTTTTAAGCATGATTTAGTCGTTAGTATGTTATTTATTTTTTAAGCATGATTTAGTCGTTAGTATGTCATTACTTTTTTCAAGTTACTTATTTATGCATGGTAATGTAATGCGCATGGGCTAGCTAGGGCGGGTTAAAGGTCCTCAGTTTTGAGAGATGAAAAGCCAAAGGGCTACCTTTGCCACGATGCTTTGCCGCACCGGACGAAGTATGTTTGATTGAATGTGAGATATGTTTAATCGGATATACGGAATTCCATATTATTGTCTCATTCATTTGTATGCATTGTAATATAATGCGCATGGGCTAACTAGGGTGGATTAAACGTCCTCTATTCGAGGGAAATGCCTGAAGGCTACCTTTACCACGATGTTTTGTCGCGCCTTTTATTATGTCATTTACCATTTGCATATCATTGTTTTATTTACGCATGCATTGCATTCTAGTGCGCATGGGCTAACTAGGGTGGATTAAAGGTCCTCTATTCGAGGGAAATGCCTTAAGGCTACCATTACCACGATGTTTTGCCGCGCCAGACGAAGTATGTTTGATTGAATGTGAGATATGTTTAATCGGATATACGGAATTCCATATTATTGTTGTTGGGTTTCTAGTTAGTCCCAAGATCGAATTTCAAGCAAGAAATATATGTGAATACAACAAAGAAGCATGGCGGAATCATACTTACATTGATCGGCTTTTGCGATGCGAGGAACAACAAAAATCTCCTTGAAGCTCTCGGCAATGGTGCTCCTTTGTGCTCCTCCATTTTTGGTCAACCTCCATTGATGCTCCAAGCTCCAAGCTTTGCAAATGGTGATTCCATACCCATGGGTGGGTTTCCCTATCACCTTTGTATGTCCTCTTTAGTGTGCTAGCACATAGGAAAACTTGCCACAAATTTTCCTTCATGTTCTTGATCCATTCGGCCAAGCCAAATGGAAAGGAAAGAGAGATGGCCATTCGGCCAAGGGAGAGGGAGAGAGAGATGAGTGGTGTATGTTGGTTTTTGTGTATCTAATACACTTAATTGATTTCTAAAAACAAATAAAACATATACCAAAATTTTGTAAAAGCCTTTCAAAAAGTCAACAAAATTTTGGAGCCAAAATGGCAATAAATGCCATCAACCACTCATGTCACTATTCACATCAATCAATGATGAAAAGCATCACTTCACTCAAAGTGATGTGACTTCCATCACTTGATTGACTAATGTGACTTGTGGGCCGCACTTGTATTCAAAATGCTTGATGTGACTTGTGGGCCGCACTTGTATTCAAAATGCGAGTGGGCCCGCAAACACTCCCGGGCTCGGGTTCGCTAATTCCAAATTAACGAATTTTCCGTTGCGACGTAATTAAATCAAATACAATTAAATAATTTTGCCTAGCAAAATTACTATTCACATCCCTAACGAATTAATTCAAAATTAACTCGTTCGCCCGAATTAAAATCTAATTTTAATTCCGCGTCGAAATCCAATTTCGTATAATATATCGAATATATTATTTGATCGATTAATTCCAAATTAATCGTTCTCTCTCTTTAAATAATATTTTATCCCAGATAAAATATCTCCGTAATTAATCTCAGATTAATTTCTCTCTCATCTAATTAATCCCAGATTAATAAAGTGCGAGTCATACGTCATCGGTGAATCTTCGGGAAGCGACCCATGAGATCCCCAGATATGTTGGCAGTAAATCCGTTCGTCGGACTATCCGAACACGTACGTACATAGTACTACGTTTTTACCGATTTACAAGACATGGTTGGCTTCTAGCAAAGCACCGTGCCTACCCAATTCTCCAGAAATATTCTTATAGGAATATGTGATCTATATCAGACGTAGTATACGTAGTATTACGTATTACGATCTAGCATCGGATGTCACGTGCAAGGCATGGGGCTGGAATTGTGTCTGCCCCGTACGAATCACATATCGGATCTCTGGTAACTAGTCTCTATAATCGGATAATCATGACCTAGTTATATTATCCCGATGATTGCAGTACAAAAGAGCACCAGTTCCGTATCCTACGTGATCATCATCTCCACTATGACTGGAGTGATACTTCCATCTTGACATCACACCCAATACACTACGATTCTCAATATACCCAGAAGAGGCGTACACAGAACCTGTTAAAGCCCTGGACGACCAAAACCAAAGTATATTGATTGTCGCAACTATTAGCGGTGCAAGTCTCAGGTTAAGACCAAATACACCTACCCTGATTCGGACTTCCATAGACACGTAGTCATACTACCAATGGAATTCCGAGGGGTCTATCCAGAGCGAAGCTGTTTCCGTACCATCGGTAAACACAACTTCATATTACACTTGCATGAGTATCATATACCCAAATATATGAGAACTATGTTGTTATGCTCCCACAACGCGCACAAGTGTAATACTAGTCTTTTACGCATTATCGATGTCCAATCTCGATAATACTCTAACTAGGGATATTTAATGATTAAACCTTCATGGATTGATACTGTCTCATATCATCTCAATTCGGAACTAATCACAAGGACCTTCTATCATTTATATATCTTGGTAATCTAATTACAAATGATAAAAGGGCAATTTCCTTTGTCACATAGTTAATTTGTACAACAACACCATGATCTGTACAAATAGTGATTTTATAGGTCATAATTGTCCAACAATCTCCCACTTGGCCTATAGCCAATCACTCAAGTGTCCTACACCCGAACTATGTACGGTTCGCTCAAACTTCTGCTAAGAAAAGGCTTTCGTCAGTGGATTTGCATGGTTATCATATTATACGATTTATTCGATCATCACATCTCCACGATGTATAATCCGAACGAATCAGATGAAATTAAAGTATATATCTGGATCGTAGATGAGACCATTAATTCTTTAGCCTGTGCTGTAGCCTAGCTCAGCAGCTAACAGAACCACTCCTAATCTAATTAGGATTATTATCAACCCAAATGGCTTCTATTGTTGCCTCAGCTTCAGCAATAATCCGCTTGTGTTGTTTATTCGGAAACAGTATCTTGCTTGGAAGATTTCCAGCTCACTGTTCCGTTATTCAAACTTTATAGTACTGTTGTTACGACTTATAGTCGTTTTTATCAGTTAGGAAACTTGCAGCAGTGAACCCAGTCACTTCAAGTTCTCCATCTCCATAGTATAAGACAGCATCTTTAGTTCATCTAAGATACTTAAGGATGTTCTTAACATCAATCCAGTGACTATCACTAGGATTGGCGTGATTGTGACTCCATATGCTCAAAGCATATGAGACACAAGGTCGCGTACATTTATTTCAATGTACGACTTCTCGAAGAGTACCAACAACTTTTAGATCTATCCCAGTAGATCTTTATTCCTAGAATAAAGGTTGTCTCTCCCAAGAATTCTACGATGAATTTTTCATGAAAGCCAAGCTTTCACCGATTGGAATATCATTTCCAAGAAATGATATATCATCATTATTTAGGACATTCATTGTCAGTGCGCTCCCACTAACCTCCTTATATACACAATAATCATTTTCGTTTTGAATTAAATCATATGCCATTATGATTACATCAAAACGATAGTTCCAAGAACCCAATGCTTGCTTCAATCCATCAATGGATCGAATAACCTGCAAACCTTGTTTGCTCGTTTTGGTACGACAAAGCCGTCAGGATGTTATAAACATCCTCCAAAAGGTTTCTGTTAAGGAAAGCGGTTTTGGCATTCAGCTGCCATATTTCATAAATGAAACATGCAGCATTAGCAAGCATTATCCAAATGGATTTAACCATGGCAACGAGTAAAAGGTTTCGTTGTAATCGACACAATGTTGATAACGATACCTTTTCGCTACAAGCCTAGCTTAGTACGTTGGTATGTTGCCTTCCATGTATGTCTTCCTTGAAGACTTATATAGTACCAATAGGCACAATGCCTTGCGGTACATCAACTAGTGTCTAAACATAGTTAGTATACATGGAATCCATTTCGGACTTCATGGCACTTTGCCATAATAGGGAGTCGATACCTTGTATCACTTCCTCATACGTAGTCAGTTTGTATTCCTCAATAAGATTGACATCTTTATGAGGTGAGATCAGAAACCCATACCTCCCAGGTTTTTTTCTGACTCTCTCTGACTTACGCGGTTCTTGTGTATTCGAATATTATTGGTATAGTTTTATCCTTGATGAACTATTTGTGTTCCATTAAGGAATCGGTGCCTGGAACAGTATTACTCCAATTTTCATCGAGTTTTACTTTCCTCCCACTTACCACTACATATAGGTATTCCTCTTAGGAAAACTGCATGGTGAGCAACAATTGTATTGTTCTCTTGTAAGTTGTATAAGTACTATACTTTGGTTTCCCTAGGATAACCATTATTAGGCACTTATCCGATTTGGGTTCTAGTTTGGTATCATCCAAACATATGCCTAGCATTATCCAAATCTTTAGGAATGAGAAAAACCTAGTTTCTTTCCTGTTCATATCTAATATGAAATCTGTCGAACAGATTTTTTTTATGGAACCTTATTCAAAATAAGTTTTGCACTGTTAATGCGTATCTGTTGAAGGAAATGGTAGCTCAGAGCGACTCGTGATTAACCTAATCATGTCCAAAAAAATTTGGTTTCTCCGTTTGGACACACCGTCAAACTGACGTGTTCCGGGAGGAGTCCTCATTGAAAGAATATTATACTCTTTCAAGTATATGAGAAACTTATTGCTTAAGTATTTTCATCATGGTCTAACCGTGATGGTTTTAATACTCTAGTCGATCTGTTCGTCTACTTCGTGTCGAAACTCTTTGAATTAATCAAAAGTTTCTGATTCGTGTTTCTAAAAAAACACATAACCATAACGCGATGCCACATCCGTAAAGGTCACGAAATATTCATATCCACCTCTAGCCTAGCTAGATATGGGCCCACTTACGTCACTATGAACGAGGGCTAACAGATCGGTGACACTTGCACTTTTACCAAGTAAAGGTGTTTTAGGCACTTTGCCTAATAAACTAGATTCGCATACATCATTTGAATAAAATCAAATTTTTCCTAGTACCCACTCTTCGAAAGTGTGGATATACGAGTCTTGTTAATTGTGTCCCAGACAACAATGCCACTTATAAGTCTCAACTGATTAATTCAGTTTGAGCTATTTGTTTGTCATGTTATATGTTTGAGATTTATTTATATTCAAAATATAAATATTGTTATTCACATCTAATGTGTTTATCTCATTATCATCTTTATATAATAAAACACTTTAGTGTTCTAGAATATAAAGGTATACCCGCAACGGGTTAAACCCTGATATAGAGATAATGTTTCTAGTCAAACTAGTTACATTGTAACAATTTCCTAATTTAAGTACACACCCGAAGGGTAGTTCCTAAACTTAGGTTTCTACGGTTAAAACAGCGACTGTCGTCCCGTTTCCAACTCGCAGATAAATCTCAACTGAAGTCAGTATCCTGCTAACCAGCAGATTCTGCACACTAGTGCATATTTATGTACCACACTCAATATCTAAAATCCAATTTTAATACTAGTAGTGAACATATTTATGACAAACATTCTTGAAATCAGAGCCTTGTCCGTCTTCAATTCCTTCATGTCTGACTTGTCCATACGGCAGTCACGCTTCCAGTGACCCCGTTTACCACAGTTTAGGCAGACATCTTGGGATATGTCTTTTGTCTTCCCAGAAGATTATAATGATTTTGCATTTGCCCCTTTTCCACACCCCAGAAGTCTTTAGCCAAGCTTTGGCCTTTTAGAATGTCGAAAAAAGATGCGCCTTGCGCTTCTTGCCTTATTGAAAACTCTGGCTTTGTCTCCTTGAGTATAGCCATTAACTCTCCAAGAGTTTTCTATTGGAATTAGTTCTTCTAAGATCTAAGAATAGATCTATGAAGATCCTTCAATTTCAATATCATACTATAAAGATCTAATCCTTAGTTCTGACTAAGAAATTAAGGAGTCTTTGCGGCAAGCATAAAGGATTAAGCACTAAAGTTATCATCACATGAATCTTCCAAAGATCATGCTCTACTATTTGCTCAACTCCGGGCTTAGGCCCAAGATGTTATTCTATCAAATAGAATAACTTCTCAGTTCCCAGGACTATCCTGAGGATTTATTCCCAATTTGAAAATTAAAGTTGTTTAAAAACATTTTCACCCAGGATTATGTTTTAAACACTAATCTTTCAATTATTCTTGATTGTTATAGTCCAACTATCCAATCAACGATTTTAGGTACTATTGATTATAATGATTACTATAGTCTAACTATATAATCAACTATAATTTAATAGGTTAAATTCAATTATATTGATTACTATAATCCAATTATAAAATCAACTATTAATTGAAGTAGTTTAAATACAGTCCAACTGTTTTATTTAAAACAACGATTAAATATTAGTCCAACTAATATATTAATTTATATTGACGAAAAAATTATAATGAGCGTGTATGGCAAGTAACTAAACGAATATTACAAATTTAATACTTACCTCCCACTATTTTTCGGCGAGCCTCTAACCATCTGTGGAGTACTCGGAAAACCTTGTTTCCTAGTGGGCTAGGACCCCGTTAAATAACACGCAATCTTGACTTTGGCCAACAAATTGTATGATAATTAACTAGGTAGATCTCTAAGATCAATTGGATCTCATCCAATTCCTAGATCCAGTAGGTGGACATCCAAGTCCGAAACATATATCTTATATATGCCAATATATCCAATATATTACCTAACCTTTTTCCTCTGAATCAACTAAGCCTTGGCTTTGGCATAACAAACTTAGTGATCCCAGTTAAGCGAAACCCATTGACCTTGGAAAACTTCGTAATCGATGTCGATGGACAAGAAGTGATCTTGACTTTGGCCAACAAATCACAACTTGGACAAGACACCAATATGGAACAAAGCCTTCATGATTCAAACACATCCGCGACGGAAAAAGGTCTTGACTTTGGCCAACAAACCAGTGCCAGTCTTGGATCTTGAGTAAGAATCACTCAATGGAAGGAAAAACGCTTAATATGTGTTGATGGTTTTTTTCACGTAAATTGGCAAACAATTTATTATCTTTGTTAAGGTCTCATCATCATACACCCTTAAACATGCATTTTAAATACATAATAAGGCGCGTATAAATAAATATAATAATGATATGCGGATGGATACTTAACACATTGTTCCTAAAACAAATCTCTCCCTTTCCTCTCTCCCGCTAGCACAAGTATTACTTCTACCCGATTACATAACACTTCTAAAGAAACCTCATTTACATTGAGAGGAATAGGTGAGAAGAGAAATACACAGAGTCAAGAGGTAATAGGCTGGACACGCAGGTTCAATTAATAAATTCTAAATTTATTACAACAATTTCCAAAATTTCCCTCACCCATCTAATATCCATCCGATATGCATTATTCATACATCACATCCATGTATTCACACAAGCATGTTATCAATCAATCTAATCCAATTAATTAATCTGAAAATTAATGACCATCCAATATTCAAACAACGATTTGATTTTGCGCGAGTCCGACTCGTTTTGCGAATAAGTACTCAAAGTACGAATTCTTGAATTATATTAATTATTAAACTACAATATTAAATCCAATTTAATTTGTATTTAATACTAATTCATTATTTAATTCCAAATTAAATATTACACTTTATTAATGAACCTTAAGCGACTTAGATTTTAAATCTAATCTTTATGGGTCTCAAAGCCCGATTAACATCCAATGTCAATTTAATTTAAAGTCCAATGGGCTTTCAATTAATTTCTTAAGGCATAGACTTTTGGTCAATATGGGTCAAACCCAAATACCAAAGCCCATTTAAGGAATCACTCTTATTTGCCAAGAAACCAATTTAGGCCCATTAGGCCCAATTAATATTAAAGGTCCATTAAGTCATAATTGGACTTTATGGATATGGTTTTGGGCCCAATTGGATCCAACCAATTAGCCTAAACCAAACTTGGCCCAACCAAGCCCATTAAGCCCAATTACAACTTTACAAGCCCAATTCCAAATTTGGCCCAATTAATTAAATTACCAAAATTCCAAATTTCATAATTTAATTAACCTAAAGTGTATTCCATAATTAATTAACTAAATTAACGTTTCCAAAACATCAATTTACATAATTAATCATGCTAATTATCATCAAAACATGTCCAACACATTTGAATCAAAAATCAATCATTTTCATGCTTACAAGTCACGGCAATTGGGGATTTCTTTGTCCGATTTGGTTTTAATCCAATTAAATCCTCAATCAACATTACCCAAATGATTTAAACTCATCCAATGATCAAAAACACAAAAATCACCATGACATTAGGGCAACAAAGTATCGGCCAAGCCAATTTATTGGGGAAAATTGATCCAATCCATTTTTCACAAAATTGATCACAAACAACTCCAAGTCATCCATTTACAAGCATGCTCAAACAAGTAATTTCACTCAAACATGCTCAAATTCAATTTACCCAAATTTTACCGTAATCAAATTTCATGTTCAAAATGGTTCAAGATACCATTGTTGGGTTTCTAGTTAGTCCCAAGATCGAATTTCAAGCAAGAAATATGTGTGAATACAACAAATAAGCATGGCGGAATCATACTTACATTGATCGGCTTTTGCGATGCGAGGAACAACAAAAATCTCCTTGAAGCTCTCGGCAATGGTGCTCCTTTGTGCTCCTCCATTTTCGGTCAACCTCCATTGATACTCCAAGCTCCAAGCTTTGCAAATGGTGATTCCATGCCCACGGGTGGGTTTCCCTATCACATTTGTATGTCCTCTTTAGTGTGCTAGCACATAGGAAAACTTGCCACAAATTTTCCTTCTTGTTCTTGATCCATTCGGCCCAGCCAAATGGAAAGGAAATAGAGATGGCCATTCGGCCAAGGGAGAGGGAGAGAGAGATGAGTGGTGTATGTTGGTTTTTGTGTATCTAATACACTTAATTGATTTCTAAAAACAAATAAAACATATTCCAAAATTTTGTAAAAGCCTTTCAAAAAGTCAACAAAATTTTGGAGCCAAAATGGCAATAAATGCCATCAACCACTCATGTCACTATTCACATCAATCAATGATGACAAGCATCACTTCACTCAAAGTGATGTGACTTCCATCACTTGATTGACTGGTGATTTGACGCTTGATGTGACTTGTGGGCCGCACTTGTATTCGAAATACGAGTGGGCCCACAAACACTCCCGGGCTCGGGTTCGCTAATTCCAAATTAACGAATTTTCCGTTGCGACGTAATTAAATCAAATTCAATTAAATAATTTTGCCTAGCAAAATTACTATTCACGTCCCTAACGAATTAATTCTAAATTAACTCGTTCGACCGAATTAAAATCTAATTTTAATTCCGTGTCGAAATCCAATTTCGTATAATATATCGAATATATTATTTGATCGATTAATTCCAAATTAATCGTTCTGTCTCATTAAATAATATTTTATCCCATATAAAATATCTCCGTAATTAATCCCAGATTAATTTCTCTCTCATCTAATTAATCCCAGATTAATAAAGTGCGAGTCATACGTCATCGGTGAATCTTTGGGAAGCGACCCATGAGATCCCCGGATATGTTGGCAGTAAATCCGTTCGTCGGACTATCTGAACACGTACGTACCTAGTACTATGTTTTTACCGATTTACAAGATATGGTTGGCTTCTAGCAAAGCACCGTGCCTACCCAATTCTCCAGAAATATTCTTATAGGAATATGTGATCTATATCAGACGTAGTATACGTAGTATTGCGTATTACGATCCAGCATCGGATGTCACGTGCAAGGCCTGGGGCTGGAATTGTGTCTGCCCCGTACGAAGCACATATCGGATCTCTGGTAACTAGTCTCTATAATCGGATAATCATGACCTAGTTATATTATCCCGATGATTGCAGTACAAAAGAGCACCAGTTCCGTATCCTACGTGATCATCATCTCCACTATGACTGGAGTGATACTTCCGTCTTGACATCACACCCAATACACTACGATTCTCAATATACCCAGAAGAGGCGTACACAGAACCTGTTAAAGCCCTGGACGACCAAAACCAAAGTATATTGATTGTCGCAACTATTAGTGGTGCAAGTCTCATGTTAAGACCAAATACATCTACCCTGATTCGGACTTCCATAGACACGTAGTCATACTACCAATGGAATTCCGAGGGGTCTATCCAAAGCGAAGCTGTTTCCGTACCATCGGTAAACACAACCTCATATTACACTTGCATGAGTATCATATACCCAAATATATGAGAACTATGATGTTATGCTCTCACAACGCGCACAAGTGTAATACAAGTCTTTTACGCATTATCGATGTCAAATCTCGATAATACTCTGACTAGGGATATTTAATGATTAAACCTTCGTGGATTGATACTGTCTCATATCATCTCAATCCGGAACTAATCACAAGGACCTTCTATCATTTATATATCTTGGTAATCTAATTACAAATGATAAAAGAGCAATTTCCTTTGTCACATAGTTAATTTGTACAACAACACCATGATCTGTACAAATAGTGATGCTATGGGTCATAATTGTCCAAAAATTGTCTCATTCATTTGTATGCATTGTAATATAATGCGCATGGGCTAACTAGGGTGGATTAAAGGTCCTCTATTCGAGGGAAATGCCTGAAGGCTACCTTTACCATGATGTTTTGTCGCGTCTTTTATTATGTCATTTACCATTTGCATATCATTGCTTTATTTACGCATGCATTGCATTCTAGTGCGCATGGGCTAACTAGTGTGGATTAAAAGTCCTCTATTCGAGGGAATGTCCTAAAGGCTACATTTACCATAATGCTTGGCCGCGTCGGACGAAGTATGTTTGATTGAATGTGAGATATGTTTAATCAGATATACGAAATTCCACATTATTGTCTCATTCATTTGTATGCATTGTAATATAATGCACATGGGCTAACTAGGGTGGATTAAAGGTCCTCTATTCGAGGGAAATGCCTAAAGGCTACATTTACCATGATGTTTTGCCGCGCCGGATGAGGTGCACTCGATTGAATGTGAAATATGTTCAATCGGGCACACGAGGTCCTACATTGTGTATTTGTTTGTCCATGCATGTGTTTGTGTCATTTCAGTTGCCATTTTGGCAATCTCGTTCGAACGCGTTTCCAAACGCTACACGAATGTATGCATTCTGCCTCATTCCGTTCGAACACGTTTACGAATGCTACACGAACGTATGTATTCTATCTCATTCCGTTCGAATGCATTTACGAACGCTACTCAAACGCGCATCTATTTTTTTTTATCATGCATCAGGTCTTACCCCGTTCGAACGTGTTTCCGAACACTATACGAACGCGAACCTTCTGTTTATCGTTCGAACGTGTTTTCAAACGCTACATGAACGCACTACAGTGCACAGACTCATTTTCGTCACATTTCATGCATGCTTACTTCTTTGATAATTTCTTTTGCACCATATGATTAGTCACATCATTTCATTATTTACTCTTAGGAAATTATCATCCACTTATATTTCCGCATTTATTTATTCGATATGCTCATGAGATTGTGTGCTCGCTTTGATTATTAATTCCTTTATAGTTGTTATCAGTTACATTATTGCACTTTATTGCTTAATACGTTCATGAATTATGTATCTTGCCTTCATTTCTTTCATCTACGATTATGGGTGTGCAAACTTGCATATTGCTTAAATTATCTGGTACGTGTTGCATGAGATTTGGTTATACTATTGCATAAATCATTTCATTACAAGTGGAATAAGTAAGGGTGTTGAAGTTTACTAAGGTCACAATGATCAATAAACAAGCATGACCATGTGTGAATACAATCGAGAAAGTCACTGAATACTTACATCGATCGGTTGAGCGACGCGGTAGGCAACAAAAATTTATTTTCTACCCTTGGACCTCTCGACAGTAGCAGTGACAGTCCACTGTGTTCGGCCTTCAATCAACAAGAAACCAAGCTCCAAGCTTCGTCATTTGATTCTCGGCTCATTGGTGGACTTCCCTATCACCTTCGCATGATCCCGGAGTGTGCTAGCACTCTCGATTTTGCCACAAAATCGCACTTGCTTCCCTTCTTGCTCACGGTTTTTCCATGAAAAAATAGAACAAGAAAATCCCTTCATTGGTGTGTGAAAGAGATGGAGTGAAGAAGAAAGAGAGAGAATTGGTTTTGTGTAATTTATAAATTGATTTCTAAAATCAATTAACATATACCATTATTTGATTTCAAAAGTCAAACAAGTACAAGCTTATCCAACCACACACATCAAGTCACATCAATCCATCAAGTTGTCAAGTCACATCACTCAAAGTGACAAGTGATTTGACGCTTGATGCGACTAACGATTTGACGCTTGATTTGACTTGCGTGCCGCACTCGAATTCGAAATGCGAATGCGCTCGCAAATAATCCCAGGCTCGGGTTCGCTAATTCCAAATTAACGAATTTTCCGTTGCGTCGTAATTAAATGATTACGCCTAGCGAAGTCACTATTCACGTCGCTAATGAATTAATTCTAAATTAACTCGTTCGCCCGAATTAAAATCTAATTTTAATTACGCGTCGAAATCCAATCTCGTTTAATATATCGAATATATTAATTTGCCGATTAATTCCAAATTAATCTTTATCTCTCTTTAATTGATATTTTATCTCATATAAAATATCTCCGTAATTAATCCCAGATTAATTTTCTCTCTTATCTAATTAATCCCAGATTAATTAAAGTGCGAGTCATACGTCATCGGTGAATCTTCGAGAAGCGACCCATGAGATCCCCGAATATGTTGGCAGTAAATTCGGTCGTCGGACTATCCGAACACGTAAGTACCTAGTACTACGTTTTACCGATTTACAAGACAAGGTTGGCTTCTAGAAAAGCACCATGCCTACCCAATTCTCCAGAAATATCCTTATAGGAATAAAGGATCTATATCAGGCGTAGTATACGTAGTATTGCGTATTTCGATCCAGCATCGGATGATCACATGCAAGGCCTAGGGCTGGTACAGTGTATGCCCCGTACGAAGCATATACCGGATTACGAGCAACTAGTCTCTTTAATATCGGATAATCATGACCAAGTCATATTATCCCGACGATTGCAACCTTTTTAGAGAACCAGCTCTGTATCCCTGCGCGATCATCATCTCCATATGACTGGAGTGACACTTTCATCTTGACATCACACCTAACACACTACGATTCTCAATATACCCAGCATTGGCGTACACAGAACCTGTTAAAGTCCTGGACGACCGCAACCAAAGTATATTGATTGTCGCAAGTATTAGCGGTGCAAGTCTCAAGTTAAGAGCATATACACCTACCCTGATTTCGGATTTCCATAGACACATAGTCATACTACCAATGGAATTCCGAGGGGGTCTATCCAGAGCGAAGCTGTTTCCCGTACCATCGGTAAAACATAACCTCCTATTGCACTTGCATGAGTATCTTATACCCAAATATATGAGAACTATGTCGTTGTGCCCTCACAACGCGCACAAGTGTTATACTAGTCTTTTACGTATTCATCGATGTCCAATCTCGATAATACTCTGACTAGGGATATTTAATGATTTATCCTTCGTGGACTGATACTGTCTCATATCATTCTCAATCCAGGAACAAATCACAGGGACCCCTCCTATCATTTATATATCTTGGTGATCTAATCACAATGATAAGAGTGCAATCTCCTTTGTCACATAGTTAATTTGTACAACACACCATGATCTGTACAAATAGTGACGCTATGGGTCATAATTGTCCAACAATCTCCCACTTGGCCTATAGCCAGTCACTCGAGTGTCTTACACCCGAACTATGTACGGTTGGCTCAAATTGCTGAGAAATTCTTTCGTCAGCGGATTTGCATGATTATCGTCTGATGCGATTTATACGATCATCACATCGCCACGATGTATGTTCCGAACGAATCAGATGAATATCGAAGTATATATCTGGATCATTGATGAGACCATTAATTCTTTAGCCTGTGCTGACGCCTAGCTCAGCTGCTAACATAACTATATCTAATCTAATTAGATTTGTTTATCGACCCAGAAGGCTTCTATTGCTGCCTCAGCTGCAGCAATAACCCGCATTTGTTGTTTATACGTTAATAGTATCTTGTTTGGAAGATTTCCAGCTCACTGTTCCGTTATTCAAACTGTATAGTACCGTTTACGACTTTTAGTCGTCTTTATCGGTTTAGGAAACTTGCAGTAGTGATCCCAGTCACTTCAAGTTCTCCTTCTCCATAGTTTAAGACAACATCCTTAGATCTCTAAGATACTAACGGATGTTCTTAACATCAATCCAGTGACTATCACTTGGATTGGCCTGATTGTGAATCCATATGCTCAAAGCGTATGAGACAACAGGTCACGTATATTTTTCAATGTACGAATTCTCGGAGAGTTTTATTGAAAGCCAAGCTTTCACCGATTGTTTATATGGGAATATCATTTCCAAGAAATGACATGTTATCATTATTATATAGGACAGCCACGGTCAGTGCGCTCCCACTAACCCTCTTATATACACAAGAATCATTTCATTTTGAATTAAATCATAAATTATTATGATTATATCAAAACGATAATTCCAAGAACCTATGCTTGCTTCAATCCAAACATGGATCGAATAACCTGCAAACCTTGTTTGCTAGTTATGGTACGACAAAACCGACAGGATGTTGTAAACATCCTCCAAAAGGTTTCCATTTCAGGAAAGCGATTTTCCCGTAAAGCTGACATATTTCACATATGAAACATGCAGCTTTAGCAAGTATTATCCAAATGGATTTACCGTGGCAACAGTTAAAAGGTTGAATCGTAGTCAACATAATGTTGATAACGATACCTTTCTGCTAAAAGCCTAGCTTTACACGTTGGTATGTTGCCATCCATGTAAGTCTTCCTTGAAGACTTATATAGTACCAATAGGCACAATGCCTTGCGGTACAACAACTAGTATCCAAACTTGTTGATATACATGGAATCCATTTCGGACACATGAAACTTTGTCATAATAGGGAGTCGATACCTTGTATCACTTCCTCATACGTAGTCAGTTGGTATACCTCAATAAGATAGACATCTTTATGAGGTGAGATCAGAAACCCATACCCTAGGTTGTTTTCTGACTCTCTTCGACTTACGCGGTTCTTGTGTATTTGAAGATTATGGTATAGTTTCATCCTTGATGAACTATTCATGTTCCATTAAGATTCGGTGCCTTGAATATTATTACTCCGATTTTCATCGAGTTTTACTATCCTCCCACTTACCACTGCATATCGGTATTCCTCTTAGGAAAACCGCATGGTGAGCAACAATCTAATTGTTCTCTTGTGAGTTGTATAAGTACTATACTTTGGTATCCTTAGGATATACGTAGGATAACCTACAATTGGCACTTATCCAATTTGGGTTTTAGTTTGGTATCATCCAAACATATGCCCAGCATTCCCAAATGTTCAGGAATGAGAAACTCGGTTTTTTTCCCGTTCATATCTAATATGAAATCTGTCAAACAGATTTTTATGGAACCTTATTCAAAATAAGTTTTGCATTGTTTATACTTATCCGTTGAAGGAAATGGTAGCTCAGAACGACTCATGATTAACCTTATCATGTCCAATAAAATTCGGTTACTCAGTTCAGACACACTGTCAGGTTGACGTGTTCCGGGAGGAGTCCTCATTGAAAGAATACTATACTCTTTCAAGTATATTAGAAACTTATTGCTTAAGTATTTTCCATTACGGTCTTACCGTGACGGTTTAATACCTTAGCCGATCTGTTTGTCTATTTCGCGTCGAAACTATAAAAGTTTCCGATTAGTGTTCCTAAAGAAACACATAACCATAACGCGATGCCACATCCGTAAAGGTCACGAAATATTCATATCCACCTCTAGCCTAGCTAGACATGGCCCACTTGCTTCACTATGAACTAGGGCTAACAGATCGGTGGCATTTTCACTTTTACCAAGTAAATGTGTTATAGGCACTTTGCCCAATAAACTAGATTCGTAGACTTTATTTGAATAGGATCAAATCAGTCCTAGTACCCACTCTTCAAAAATGTGGATATACGAGTCTTGTTTAATTGTGTCCCAGACAACAATGCCACAATTAGTTTCTTCTGATCAAATCAGTTTGAGCTATTTGTTTGTCATATTATATTTCTGAGATTTATTTATATTCAAAATATAAATGTTCAAATGTGTTTATCTCAATATCATCTTTATATAATGAAACACTTTAGTGTTCTAGAATATAAAGGTTCACCCGCAGCGGGTTATACACTGATATGGAGATAATGTATCTAGTCAAACTAGTTACATTATAACATTTTCCAAATTTAGGTACACACCTGAAGGTAGTTCATAACCTTAGGTATCTACGGTTGAAATAGCGACAGTTGTCCCGTTTCCAATTCGCAGATAAATCTCTATTGAAGTCAGTATCCTGTTCAAAACAGATTCTGAACATCAATACATATTTATATGTATCACACTAAGTATCTAAAATCCAATTTTAATACTAGTAGTGAACATAATTATGACAATCATATTTGAAGTCAAAGCCTTGCTTGTCTTCTATTCCTCCATGTCTACTTTGTCCAAATGGCAGTCACGCTTCCGCGATCCCGTTTGCCATAATTTAGGCAGACATTTTGGGATATGTCCTTTTATCTTCCTAGAAGATTATAATGATATTGCCTTTGCAAGTTTCAACACTCCAGAAGCCTTTGGCCAAGCCTTGGCCTTCTAGAATATCGAAGTAAGGTGCGCCTTGCGCTACTTGCCTAATTGCAAAGTTTGACTTTGTCTCCTTGAGAATAGTCATTAACTCTCCAAGAGTTATTATTGCAATTTTAGCACTTCTAAAATCTAAGTATAGATTTATAAAAATATCCTTCAATTTCATTATCATACTTTAAGGATCTAATCCTTATTTCTGATTAAGAAATTAAGAAGTCTACTGCGACAAGCTTAATGGATTAAGCACTAAAGTTATCATCACATAAATCTTCCAAAGATTATGCTCTACTATTTGCTTAACTCCGGGCTTAGGCATAATATGTTATTTTATCAAATAAAGTAACTTATTAGTTTCCAGGACCATCCTGAAACTTTATTCCCAATTTGAAAATTAAACCATTTAAATACATTTTCCCTAGGATCATGTTTTAAATGTTAATCTTTCAATTTTTTCTTTTTAATAGTCCAACTATTTAATCAACGATATAGGTACTATTTATTATAATGATTACAATAGTCCAACTATTTAATCAACTATAATTTAATATATTAAAATCAATTATATTGATTACTATAATCCAATTATAAAATCAACTATAAATGAATAGTTTGAATATAGTCCAACTATTAATTAAAAAACAACATTTAAATATTAGTCCAACTAACATTTAATATATAACGACGAATGATATTTGTTTTGAGCTTGTATGGCAAGTAATTAAACGAATATTGCAAATTCAATTCTTGCCTCCCACTATTTTTCGGCGAGCCTCTAACCCTCTGTCGAGTACTCGGGAAACCGTGTTTCTTAGTGGGCTAGGATCCCGTTAAATATCACACAATCTTGACTTTGGCCAACAAATTGTATGATAATTAACTAGGTAGATCTCTAAGATCGATTGGATCCAATCCAATTCCTAGATCCGGTAGGGGGACATCCAAGTCCGAAACATATATCTTATATATGCCAATACATCCAATGTATTACCTAACCTTTTTCCTCTGAATCAACTAAGCTTTGGCTTTGGCACAACAAACTTAGTGATCCCAGTTAAGCGCGACCCATTGACCATGGAAAGCTTCGTAATCAATGTCGATGGACAAGAAGTGGTCTTGACTTTGGCCAACAAACCACAACTTGGACAAGACACCAATATGGAACAAAGCCTTCGTGATTCAAACACATCCTCGACGGAAAAAGGCCTTGACTTTGGCCAACAAGCCAATGCCAGTCTCGGATCTTGAGTGAGAATCACTCAATGGAAGGAAAAACGCTTAATATTTTGCGAGGGTTTTTCGAGTGTAAATTGGAAACCAATTTATTATCTTTGTTAAGGTCTCATCATCATACACCCTTAAACATGCATTCTAAACACATAATAAAGCGCGTATAAATAAAGTAATAATGATATGCGGATGGATACTTTACACAATGATCCTAGATCAAATCTCTCCCTTTCTCTCTCCCGCTAGCACAAGTATTTACTTCTACCCGTTACACTACATTTCTAAAGAAACCTCATTTACATTGAGGAGAATAGGTGAGAAGAGAATACAAAGAATAAGGAGGTGATAAGGCTGGACACGCAGGTCCAATTAATAAATCAAATTTATTACAACAATTTCTAAAATTGTCCCACCCATCTAATATCCATCTGATATACATTATTCATGCATCGCAACCATGTATTCACACAAGCATGTTATCAATCAATCTAATCAAATTAATTAATCTGATAATTAGTGACCATCCAATGTTCAAACAACGATTTGATTTTGCTCGAGTCAAACTCGTTTTTGCGAATAAGTACTCAAAGTACGAATTCTCGAATTAAATTAAACTACACAATTAAATCCAATTCAATTTGTATTTAATTCTAATTCACTATTTAATTCCAAATTAAATACTACACTTTATTTAATAAACCTTTACGATTTAAATTCCAAATTTAATCGTTACGGGTCTCAAAGCCCGATTAACGTCCAACGTCAATTTAATTAAAGTCCAATGGGCTTTCAATTAATTTCTTAAGGCGTGGACTTTTGGTCAACTCGGGTCAAACCGAATAACCAAAATTCAATCCGGGAGTTACCCCATAAGCCTAGAAATCAATCTTGGCCCATTAGGCCCAATTAAACTTTAAAGGTCCATTTGTCGCATTTGAGCTTTATGGAGGCGGTTTTGGGCCCAATTGGATCCAATCCAATTTGCATTAACCCAACTTGGTACAACCAAGCCCAATAAGCCCAATTACCAAATTTCAAGCCCAATTTCCAAAATTAGCCCAATTCAATTACCAAATTCCAAATTCCCAATTTTAATTACCTAAAGTGCATTACACAATTAATTATCCAATTAACATTCCTAAAACATCAATTAGCCTAATTAATCATGCTCTTCATCATTAAATCATGTCCAACACAATTTAACAAAAATCAAACCCATATACATGCTTTAGTACTTTCGGTAATAAGGGGTAATTTTTGTCTGATTCGGTTTCAATCCAATTAAAACCACAATCGACATTAAATCATCATTCCCAATTGATTCAAGTCATCCAATGATCAAAAATCAAAAAATCACCAAGACATTTTAGGGCTCATGTATTCGGCCAACACCAAAAAATTGGGGAAATTTGTTCCAAACACAATTTCAACAAATTGATTCAATCAATCCTCAATTCAAACACATTTAAGCATACTAATTCATCCAATTTCATTAATCATGCTCAAAATCAAGTTTACCAAAATTTTAAGAACTAAAATATTTCATGCTTTTCCTTGCTTTGATACCATTGTTGGAGTTTACTAAGGTCCCAATGATCAATAAACAAGCATGAACATGTGTGAATACAATCGAGAAAGTCATGGAATACTTACATCGATCGGTTGAGCGACGCGGTAGGCAACAAAAATTTCTTTTCTGCCCTTGGACCTCTCGGCAGTAGCAATGACAGTCCACTATGTTCGGCCTTCAATCAACAAGAAACCAAGCTCCAAGCTTCGTCATTTGATTCCCGGCTCATGGGTGGACTTCCCTATCACCTTCGCATGATCCCGGAGTGTGCTAGCACTCTCAATTTTGCCACAAAATCGCACTTGCTTCCCTTCTTGCTCACGATTTTTCCATGAAAAAATAGAACAAGAAAAGCCCTTCATTGGTGTGTGAAAGAGATGGAGTGAAGAAGAAAGAGAGAGAATTGGTTTTGTGTAATTTATAAATTGATTTCTAAAATCAATTAACATATACCATTATTTGATTTCAAAAGTCAAACAAGTACAAGCTTATCCAACCACACACATCAAGTCACATCAATCCATCAAGTTGTCAAGTCACATCACTCAAAGTGACAAGTGATTTGACGCTTGATGCGACTAACGATTTGACGCTTGATTTGACTTGCGTGTCGCACTCGAATTCGAAATGCGAATGCGTTCGCAAATAATCTCGGGCTCGGGTTCGCTAATTCCAAATTAACAAATTTTTTGTTGCGTCGTAATTAAATGATTACGCCTAGCGAAGTCACTATTCACGTCGCTAACGAATTAATTCTAAATTAACTCGTTCGCCCGAATTAAAATCTAATTTTAATTCCGCGTCGAAATCCAATCTCGTTTAATATATCGAATATATTAATTTGCCGATTAATTCCAAATTAATCGTTATCTCTCTTTAATTGATATTTTATCCCAGATAAAATATCTCTACAATTAATCCCAGATTAATTTTCTCTCTTATCTAATTAATCCCAGATTAATTAAAGTGCGAGTCATACGTCATCGGTGAATCTTCGGGAAGCGACCCATGAGATCCCCGAATATGTTGGCAGTAAATTTGGTCGTCGGACTATCCGAACACGTAAGTACCTAGTACTACATTTTACCGATTTACAAGACAAGGTTGGCTTTTAGCAAAGCACCATGCCTACCCAATTCTCTAGAAATATCCTTACAGGAATAAAGGATCTATATCAGGCGTACTATACGTAGTATTGCGTATTTCGATCCAGCATCGGATGATCACATGCAAGGCCTGGGGCTGGTACAGTGTCTGCCCCGTACGAAGCATATATCGGATTACGAGCAACTAGTCTCTTTAATATCGGATAATCATGACCAAGTCATATTATCCCGACGGTTGCAACCTTTTTGGAGAACCAGTTCTGTATCCCTGCGCGATCATCATCTCCATATGACTGGAGTGACACTTCCGTCTTGACATCACACCCAACACACTACGATTCTCAATATACCCAGCATTGGCGTACACAGAACCTGTTAAAGTCCTGGACGACCGCAACCAAAGTATATTGATTATCGCAAGTATTAGCAGTGCAAGTCTCAGGTTTAGACCATATACACCTACCCTGATTTCGGATTTCCATAGACACATAGTCATACTACCAATGGAATTCTGAGGGGGTCTATCCAGAATGAAGTTGTTTCCCGTACCATCGGTAAAACACAACCTCCTATTACACTTGCATGAGTATCTTATACCCAAATATATGAGAACTATGACGTTGTGCCCTCACAAAGCGCACAAGTGTAATACTAGTCTTTTACGTATTCATCGATGTCCAATCTCGATAATACTCTGACTAGGGATATTTAATGATTTATCCTTCGTGGACTGATACTGTCTCATATCATTCTCAATCCAGGAACAAATCACAGGGACCTCCTATCATTTATATATCTTGGTGATCTAATCACAAATGATAAGAGTGCAATCTTCTTTGTCACATAGTTAATTTGTACAACAACACCATGATCTGTACAAATAGTGACGCTATGGGTCATAATTGTCCAACAAATGGACCATTCTGAACTCAACGGTTTAAGGTCTTCCCTTGCGAGGGGTGAGTGCGGCCTTAAATCATTTTCCCGGTTCACACCGAGTGGCGACTCTATTTTTAGTTCTCCGTTTTAGTTCCCCCGCGGGCTATTCCGTACTCCCAACCGAGCCGCGAGCCCGGGACAGCATCGTCGATTTCTGTGTCCTACATGACCCTTCTATCATCATCTCTCCACTTTTGGAGAGTCTCATGTTCCTCTTGTGTAGCATCATCTGCTATGGCAAGTGGCAATGGACCTTCTAACACATATTCTATCTGCTCAGATCCAAGAATAATTCTCAGATCCAAGTCCCAATCTACAAAGTTTTTGGCGCCTTTAAGCTTGTTCGTATCAAGTATACGAGCAAAAGGATTAGAAGCAGGTGCCGCCATCGCAAATCTATCATATAGATAGCGAAAAACGGTTAGCAGACTAAACAATTTCATATAATATAAAAAGTAAACAAAGCATAAATAGATCATGGATTTTTAATCTAAAAATGCACATCCCACTATTACATGCAATACTGTAATCCCTAAACAGAATGCAAACAAACAATTAATCAAATTAAATATAATAGCGAAAGTTGGATCCCATGAATATATTTCAGCTCACAGATTTGGCACGATCTCGCCTATGTATATTCATTAGGTAGACAACTCATTGTCAATCACTCACTATTGACTCCTGGGTTCCGGTCCTGGTCGTTTCTCGTTGTGACAGCTTTGGCACATTCACAAGGAGGCGTACCAAGGTTAAACTTGTCAATGATAAATTCAAGATACTTGCGTAGTCCTGACAACTTTGGCACATTCAGGATTTCTGCTTTCGCTTAAACTTATCTAGTATCACATATACATCCGGTATGGATAAATTTCTATCAACTACACCCTCACTGTTTTGGCACTATCTCGGATGCAGCCATCGAACAGATATCCACAAACTGTATTGACAAGACGGACCAAGAAATATGCATCCAATACATATTACTTTTAAAACCTTATTAATTAGGGATTTTCCGCAAAGATGAAACATATTTAATTTAATCAAATTAAATAAATACAAGCATGTATAAAGTAAGAACATAATTAAATATTAAATTTAAAGGAATATTCATATTATGTGTTCAGGTTCAGACCTACTCTGATATCATTTTTGTTGGGGCTTTGGGTGGCAATTTGGGTAAACGCAACGGAACGCGGAAAATCAAAATTTTCCGATTTCAATAATTTTTCTTGGGTAATTAAAATAAACTAATTTATTCTAATTAGTCAATACTTAAAAACTGAAATTTTTACCCAAAAATCATATTTGTCTTAAATTGCTTATTAGCCCCAAAACTTTGTATTTTAATCATTTTAGTCCTAAATTGTCAAATACAATTCCAATTGATTCCAAATCAATCCCAAAATAATTTATACATGTCTTATACATGAAAATACAATTTTCAATTCAAAGAAACTGATTTTCCAGAAATTTTCGAGAGGTCCCTATATTTTCAAGAACTTACAATTTGGTCCTTTTTGTTCAAAAAATGTCAAGATCAAATCCAAAAATTCTCAAATTTAATATACATCATATATACATCAAATTGCATCACATATATGAAAATCCCCAAATTTGGAGTGGGTTATGAACCCTAATTTTACAATTTCAATAAATTGACAAATTAATACCAAATTATTAAATTCAAACTTTAATTCAATTCCTACAACACCAAACAAGTCTCACCATCATGAAACAACTCAAGAACAATTCTACGTCATTTATGAGTGGCTAAGCAACTCTAGAATGGCAACTCACCATCAAATGACAAAAAGAATGCTTAAGAAACAATTTCAAGCAATCTTAAATAATATACATGCTTTCATCTTTCAATCAAGTTCCCAATCATCAAAATACATTCACAAGAAAGTATAGAAAAAACTAAGCTACACATATTGAAGCCTATGATCTTAGAAACAATTTTCATAAAGAAAAAAGTGAGAAAAAACTTACCAAATTTCCAAAAATCCAAGCTTTTTTCTTCTTTCTTTCTCTTTTTCCTCTCTTTCTCTATTTGTATTTTATTTTAGGGTTCTTAGATTGTGAAACAAAAATGAAAAGGATAGCTTTTATATTTTTCCAAATGACCGAAAATTCAAGAAAAATAATAGCCATATATTTTCCAATTTTGTTTCAATAAAAGAAAATGATTTAATAATAAATTTGTGGTGTAAAATAATTAATCAAATTAATGTTTATCACAAATCAACCTATTAAATAAAGCCATTTAAAACCAATCAAAATTGGCCATAAAATCCAAACAAAAATAGCCATTTAGCTTACTTTATTAAAGTAAAGTAGATATTAATTATTTAATTAATTTAATTATTCAACATTTGAATAATCAAATAATTAAATATAAATATCTCAAATATATGTATTATATTTACATTAAATAATCAAAATACATATATTAATAATAAATGTCAAATATCACAATTCGACATTTAATAAATGGCCGAAAGATCTCAAACACATGTATTATCGTTTAACCGTTAAACGACTTATAAATAATCAATATTATTTATAAATTTTGCCCTAGTGTCCTACGAGAATATCTCATTAGTGAGACTCTCTGGGTTCAGACATATCCGTCACGAAATCCAATTTCGTGTCCATAATCTACCCACCCGTAAATTTTGACGAACACAAATAAAATCTCTGAACCATACAGGTCGAGGTCACTGCATACGTATAATCCTTCCGTCACAGGTATCCGGATTATCCCAAAGATATAGATATAAACATCAAATCTCTTTAGATATAATCTTGTCGATGATTTTATTAGCAATCTCTTAAATAACACTTACAAACATCAAATTTCTACTGATTTCCATAATGGATACCTATGATTTGTACACGGAACTGACGGATCCTATCTTGATACGCACAGGATATCCTGAGGATCAGTCCACACCCAACAAACAGGCGGAGTTCTGATCTAAAAAGATCGGTGACGTGACTGCCATCAAAGTGTGGAGGATGCCTCATACATCCACAGTGGTATCTCAAGTTGAAGGATCAGTATGCTCACTCAACCCGAGAAGATTCTTATTGACGTTGGTGTACCATCTATTAAGAATCTTCAGTGAGTCGTTCAGTGTTTATTCGGTATAAACACCTACATGTCTATACGAGTCTCTCGAGACTTATGGTTCATTGAGAAACCATTAGAATCCAACATTCCAATATATGACACGTACCAGTCTCAACGGGTTTACTTACTGACCAAGTAATTGTAAACCTTGACCAGGAACAGTTAAAGAATGAAACCGTTATGATACTGCTCAATGTCAGTTGCGACGCTTTTGCAACTGTATCATAACCAATAACTCTATGGTCATTTACGTCTTTACCATATAATAAAAGAATTTATATTATAGAAACTGTTTATTTTATTCAATAATAAAATATATACAAAAGTATTTACAGAGAAATACACAAGAAATTGGTGCTCAGAGCACCAACCCTAACAAGTACGGCCTATTCTTTGCCGGTAGCATCTCCCGAATTTGGGATGTTACAAATTATGATATGTTTTGTTATTATAATAGGCTTCTTTATTTTAATTTAATAATTTAATAATAATAATAAATTAAAATATCGATTAAATTAATATTTTTCTTACTTTAATAGTAGATTATGTTTTTATATTGTAATAGGATTCTTATATTAATAATTTATTATTTTAATTTTATAATTTAAAAATAAAAATTAATTATAGAGATTAGGTTAATTGTAGATAATTTAATAGTATTTTTTATTTTAATAGGATTGTCTCAAATGTTTTCTTATTATAATAGAATTTTTATAAAATTATAATATGTATTTTTATTGTAATATGATTATAAAATATATTTTTTGGTATAATTAAATTCTTATTTAATAGATTTATTAATTTTATTTTATAACATAATAGTATTTTTTAATTGTAATAAGATAGTATAATATATTTTCTTATTATAATATAGTTCTTATAAAATTATAATATATATTTTTATTCTAATAGGTTTTTTATTTAATAAAAAATTAATTGTAAAGATATTTAAGTTTTATAATTTATTAATAAAAAATTAACTGTAGAGGTTAATTGTAGAGATTATGTGTCACATATATATTTTTATTTTAATGAGAGATTATTATATGTTTTGTTATTATAAATAGGTTTATTTATTTTAATTTAATAATTAATTAAATTAATATGTTTTTTACTTTAATTGTATATTATGTTTTTGTATTGTAATATGATTTTTATGTTAATAATTTATTATTTTAATTTTATAATTTCACAATAAAAATTAAATGTAGATACTAGGTTAATTGTAAATAATTTAATCGTGTTTTTAATTTATTATGATAGTCTAATATATTTTCTTATTATAATAGAATTCTTATAAAATTATAATATGTATTTTTATTGTAATATGATTATAATTTTTTTTGTTATTTTAAAGTTCTTATTTAATAGATTTATTAATTTAATTTTATAATTTAATAATTTTTTTAATTATAATAAGATAGTATAATATATTTTCTTATTATAATACAGTTTTTATTATAGGTTTTTTATTTAATACAAAATTAATTGTAAAGATATTTAAATTTTATAATTTAATAATAAAAAATTAATTGTAGAGATTAAGTGACACGTATTTTTTTTATTTTAATGAAAGATTATAATATGTTTTGTTATTATAATAGGTTTCTTTATTTTGATTTTATAATTTAATAATAATAATATTATTAATTAAAATATTAATTAATTAATCAATAAATTATTTTAATTAAATTAATAAGTTTCTTACTTTAATAATATGTTATGTTTTTATATTGTAATATGTTTCTTATGTTAATAATTTATAATTTATTATTTTATAATTTAATAAAAAAAAAATAATTATAGAGATATTTAATTTTATTATTTAATAATAAAAAATAAATTGTAGATATTATGTTGATTATAGATAATTTAATAGTGTTTTAAAAAAATAATAATAGGATAGTTTAAATATTTTCTTATTATAATAGATTTTTATAAAATTATAATATATATTTTTTTATTGTAATTTGATTTTTATTTAATAGATTTATTAATTTAATTTTATAATTTTAATATGAAATCGTCACATGATAATATGAAAAGGCTAAAAAAATATTTATCTTAATTATTAATACTTAACTCACATAATTCGAATTATACCCTTCTTTCCACGCCATAATTACAAAAAAGTAACAACATTGGAATTTCCACTCTTTACTTGCTGTTTCCAGTAATACCCCCCAACTCCTTTTTTCTCTTATTCGATCTCCTCGCCGTAAGCCCAACTTCGCCCCTTCTCTCTGCGTAAAGCTGGGATCTTTGCTTCAGTATTCCTTGCACTAAATCTCGAGGTAATAGTTTATAGACATATTTGCTTGATGGGTTTAAAATAAAATTAGAAAAAAAAAAAAAAAAAGATAAACATACTAGCTTTGATCTTGTGTATTTTTTTTTAAACTTTGGAAACCGCACCACTACTCGACCCCAGTAAAATCCCCACTGTCCAGGCTGTTACAGCATCTGAATTTAAATCTATTTCTCGACAACAAAACCCTAAACCTTATATCACCAAACCGCTTTGATCTTGTGTATTGCTATGACCCAATATGTAAATATAGTTGTATAAGAGATTGATCGCAGATTTAGTAATTCTTTAGCTGTTTTTGATAAGTTTTTGACTGTAGATCTTGGAATTATGTGATTTTGGTTTCTGGGTTTTTTTTTTTTTTTTTTTTTGGATTCTGAGAAAGCATATATAGGAAAAATAAAAGTGAAAGGGTTCAATCTTTTTTCTCTGGATGTCTTGGCTTTTGTTTGGCATGTTAATTGATTTTCATTCAGTGCTGCTGTGCTGTAATTGTTTGACTTCGAGGCCAATCCGTTTGGTTTTGCTTGTTCATGTTGCTCTACAAACTAGATGTTAATGAGTTAAGTGATTGGATATAAGAGTTGGTGGCTTGTTTTTAAAAAGACTAAATGAAAATAAAGACTTACTTTGCGGATGTGATGTAATTTAGGCTCAAGTTTTCTGTTGCTGGTGGGGATATTTTAATATACGTTTTAGATTTGATGTTGATTTTTAGAACTTGAATATGAATGTAATTTGCTGGGCTCATTGGTTTTCCAACATTATTGTGGAAACACATGGGGTATTTTGGTTTCCTTGTTATTGGTGGACTCAAAGTTATATGACTTATATCAGTTCTGCAGGTATGATTTGGTTCCAATAATTGAAATTGCTGCTTGTTTCTATTTCGTACTTGGTTCTTTAGAAACCCAAGGAAGATACTGATTTCTGTATTTCAATCTTGACTGTTCAAACGGTTCAGCAAAACAGAGCCATATATTATTTTAGCAGGGTTCATGAAGTGGCTATTTGCTGCAATGAAACATCAAAGATTTCAAACGTTTAGTTTCTTTTCTTCATTGCCTTTTGAAAGATATGACGTCATTCCAGTGAGATTGCACTTTTTATGTTTTGCGAGATTTTAGCTACTTGTTGTCCTGCAGATTGACCTTTGAGATTCTTTCGTAATGGCTGATAGCAATGGATATTCTGGTGTCCCTGAAGAAACTGAAAACCTCAAGCCTGAGGAAAATTCGCCCTCTGAGAGTGACATTTCACTCGATCTACTTGCTCGAAAGGTTCAAGAGTCACTTGCTCTTGGAAATAGACACAAATTTTGGGAAACACAACCTGTTGGGCAATTCAAAGATATAGGAGACACCAATTTGCCTGAAGGCCCTATTGAACCCCCGACACCCTTATCTGAAGTCAAAAAGGAACCCTACAATCTTCCGAACCTTTATGAATGGGTCACTTGCGACATTGATTCTGAAGAGGTGTGTGCAGAGGTTTATAATCTTCTCACTAACAACTATGTCGAGGATGATGAGAATATGTTCAGATTTAACTATTCAAAGGAGTTTCTGCGCTGGGCCCTTCGTCCTCCAGGTTATTTCAAGAGCTGGCACATTGGTGTCCGTGTCAAAAGTTCAAAGAAGCTAGTTGCTTTCATCACCGGTGTTCCTGCAAGAATCCGGGTCTCTGATAACATTGTTACAATGGCAGAGGTAAACTTCCTGTGTGTTCATAAGAAGCTGAGATCGAAAAGACTAGCTCCTGTCATGATCAAAGAAGTGACTAGGAGGGTTCATTTGGAGAATATATGGCAAGCGGCTTATACTGCTGGAGTGGTCCTTCCCACTCCAATAGCAACCTCCCAGTATTGGCATAGATCTTTGAATCCAAAGAAGCTGATTGACGTTGGGTTTTCTAGACTGGGTGCAAGAATGACAATGAGTCGAACAATTAAACTTTACAAGTTGCCGGAGTCAACAGTGACTCCAGGGTTCAGGAAGATGGAAGCTCATGATGTTCCTGCTGTTACACGGCTACTTAGGAAGTATTTGAGCCAGTTTTCTGTTGCACCTGACTTTGATGAAAACGATGTTGAGCACTGGCTTCTTCCAAAAGAGAGTGTCGTGGATAGTTTTCTGGTTGCATGTCCTGAAACCCATGAAATCACTGATTTCTGCAGCTTTTATACCCTTCCCTCTTCAATTCTTGGAAACCAAAACTATTCCACTTTGAAGGCAGCCTACTCATATTACAATGTATCCACAAAGACCCCGTTGCTGCAATTAATGAATGATGCTCTTATCGTGGCCAAGCAGAAGAACTTTGATGTTTTCAATGCATTGGATGTTATGCAAAATGAATCTTTCTTGAAGGAACTGAAATTTGGACCAGGTGATGGGAAATTGCACTATTATCTTTACAACTATCGGCTAAGACAGGCATTACTCCCCGCAGAGCTTGGTCTCGTTCTCCTGTAGTTCTGATCGCTGGAAATTTCTTTTGAGGTATGAGACTGATGGAACAGAAGCACTCTAGATGACATTTGCTTATTATTTTGGTTGTATGAGTACGTTAATTGGAGCAAGGAATTTTAGATATTAGATATTTTTCTGCTACTTTGTCAAACAAAATTAGTGAACTTTAGTTGACTGAAATTCATAGGCACTTGTCAAATTTTGAGCTTGTCAGTTATTGTTATGATGCAATGATGGATGTAATGTTTTAAAGCAATTCTGTTTTCCAATAATTTGCTCTTTTATAATCTTGTCCCCTGTTTTTTCATGATATGCATGGCTTTGTTCCCGGAAACTAGAGCCGGCCACTGTTCCGATTCGGAATCGGAACCGAACTGGGAAGAACCAGCTGATTTCGGTTTCGGAACCGAATCGGAACAGGTTTTTTCGGTTCAGTTAGGGTTCTACCCTAGCTGAACCGAAAAGAACCAGACAGTTCCAACGGTTCGAACCGAAACCATTGGAACCGTCCGGTTCCAACCAATTTCACTGTTCCAACTGGAACCGTACGGTTTCCGTTGGAACCGTTTGTGTCCAATGGTTAGTAGCTCTTGGGTAGCATTCATGCAAGCCCAACGGATACTAGTCGTTGGGCCAGCAACAGGGAGGCTCCCTGTTGCTTTTTATTTTTATTTTTTGTTAAATAAAATTACTAAATTATCCTTAATAATATTAATAAAACAGCTAGTTTTATGGGCAATTTAGATTAACACAAAAATAATCTAAAAAGTTATGAATATAGGTCATACTTCATTTTTTCAACACATCAATTCTCTCATCTTCAATTGATTCAATTTTGCAATTCTTCAATATTAACAAAAAATGACAAGCTCATTGATTACGCCCAAAAGATACTTACGGCTATCGCAGTATAGCTGGGGTGTCAATTCTTCAGAGAGATGATTACATGAACTAATTTACTAAAACAAAACGTTAGCAGTAACTAAGGCAGAAAGAGATAGATAGATTTGATAAAGTAAAGTAAAAACTATGGAAAATACTTAAAGAATATCAGTATAGATATATGGCAAAGCATCAAGAATCCCTCTTATATCAAACTCCTATATTCTATTATTAATTCTTGTTATTACTCAATTGAAAGTTTCACATCTCAAACCAACAGTCGGAGGATATTCAATTCTATTCATATTTAATTCTAAGTTAATCAATTATTATTTTCTCTATGTTAACAGCACACAAAAGTCATTATTACGAGCTATCTAACGTCGACAATATACCCTCAGACAATACTACAGCAGAAGACCAACACATAAAACGACTTTACCAGTCACAACTGAGTTCGCAAATCACACATAGAAGAAGCATGTTTGGATCTATATGGGAGTTGACAAAACACAGTCTCTGGGTTCAAGAATCATAGAATAATAAAGAATAACAATCATCAATTATATTAAGCGTTTAAAAGTACTTTAAGAATCAACAATATAAATATAGAAATTCAAATACAAAAGTTCATCATTAGCTCTGCCTAGGAGATTAGTTCTCCATGTGGAATAGAGAGATAGCCTGAATAGATCGGAGAGACGGCATGTTTGTCTTTGAAGCTCTTTGTTCTTCTCTCTCAATCTTGTGTTTGTGGCTCTTTGTATGTGTTTCTCCTCTGTTTCTCTCTGATTTTCTCTCTTTTAGGGTTTGGGCGAAGTTTGGTTTATATAGAAAAGCCTCGGAGTCATATTACGCATCAAAGACGTCAAATTCAGGGTTTTAGGTTGTTCCGGGGAGCTGTGGCGCTGGTCTTTGGGCGCCGCGGCGCCAAGAAGTTTGGCGTCGCAGCGCCAGTGAGTTTCTTCACTGGTGTTTCGCGTCGTGCGTCTGCTCTTCCCGCCAGCTTCTGATGCTTCCGTTAGGCTCCGAAACATGTTTAATTGCTCCATTCTTCATATTTCATTGCTCCTAATAACAAAGCATAAAACAAACTCTAATCAAGTTTAAATATATAATAATTAAGATGAGTTAGCAGTGTTCTAAGTACACTTTCGTGCACTTATCACAACCCCAACCAGCTTATTGCTAGTCCCTAGCAATTCAAGCGCAAAATAAAATAAAAACTAAACTAAAATAAATAAAACTATCTAAGCCACTTTCGTAGGGATCACGATTGCATTTAGCTGATGCAACAAGCCTTTTAAACCCCTATGTATCCCTAGTGGACGAGTTATAGTCTCGTGAGGGCTTACAGCGACGATACCCACAAACGTCATTTAAAACACATACAATCATGCAAAAATAACATAATGAAAATAACAAACTGAAATAGTCTCAATAGTTACACATATTATTGTCCTCAATGAATGCCTAGGAATGAAACCATAGAACTTTCAAAGTACTCAACGTAACTCAAATCCAAGTTTTTGAATAAATCATCTAAGTCAGACTCACAGTGTGTGTATAAAGGTTTATTCACAGCTTGATTATTAGGTAAGCCAATTCAATGATTTCATTTAAAAATTGGGATCCGATGGGTCAAACCAACCTAGATATCTCAATTATGCTCTGTAATTGCTTTTTTGTGCTCGGTATGGTATGATTTTTTTTCTTTCTTTTCTTGTCTCTTTTTTTTCTTTTAGAATTTTTCTTTTCTTTCTTTTCAACACGCCTACCCTTTAAGGTAGCATTTCTCCTCGTGATGGTCCTAATACTCTCCCATTGGTAGCTTCACGCTTATCAGTAATAGGTGATTTAATTTCCTTCTTTAGAGACTTTTTCTTTTTATTTTTAACCATACCATACATCATAACACTAGCACATCATGATGGATATCTAAGCAAACAGTCATTCATCGACGTGCAATTTTTTCAACTAGTCACATTGCCAACTACATAGGCTTTCACTACTAAAAACCTATAATTAAGTGCTTACGAGGTTAACCTAGATTAATTAATCAATGCATCAGATAAAAGTACATCAGGAACTTATCGTTTCTAAGATTTCACTCTAAAACAAACAATATCATCATTGGACTTATGTTTTATTATTAAGGACTAAAAACAAATAAAACAACATAATATTTTTTTAACATATAACAGGTATTATCATGCGCATGCATACACCCCCACACTTAAAACTAGAATTGTCATCAATGTAAGATAAATATAAAGAAAATGATTAAGGAACAACACTACTAGGCGCGGAGTTGATCAGGTTCCTGCTGGTAAGATTTAGGTTGTTGACTGTGTAAGTTGCACTGAACACCTGCATAAATACTTATGCAAACAATAAACATGCAATTATCACACAATAAAATAAAATAAAATAAAATAAATGAATAAAATAAATAAATGCAGATGCAATGGTTGTCTTCCCGCTAACGCTAAGTTTAACGTCTTCAGCCAGACGTAACCACTCAGATTGTCATGGTGGCTTCCATCTAGCGAACTGATGAAGGCATGAGAGAGAATTTTTGTCTAGCCGCGACAGTTTATCCATTGATCCCCCAAGGTCTGGAGATTGTTGAAAATTTTGGCTGCTCATAAGGAAACATTGGTTCACCCTGGTTTTTAACTTCCCGGGTATCATTTTCAATTGGGTACTAATTCTCCTTTTCCTCCTTTTATGATTCTTTGGGGGCAACTTCAGTTCGAGAGGATTTGAATCATGTTGTGAATAAGCTGTTTTCGGCAGGACTGTTTCTAGCATGTATGTAAATTGGCACTCATCATCACCTTGTGGTTGTTTTTCAACATGAAAAATATTTACTTCCAGTGTCATATTCCCAAATGATAGCTTCATGAGACCGTTCCTTCAATTGATAAAGGCATTAGCTGTAGCAAGAAAAGGTCTTCCTAATATGAGTGGAATTTTTGACTCAGTGTTAACCACATACTGGGTGTCTAAAATCAGGAAATCAACAGGGTAGTAGAATTTATCAATATGTACTAAAACATCCTCAATTACCCCCCGTGGTGTTCTAATGGATCGGTTAGCTAATTGTAAAGCTACTGATGTAGGTTTAATCTCACCAAGCCCTAACTGCACATAAATCGAATATGGCATGAGATTAACACTTGCACCTAAATCTAATAAGGCTTGACCAAACTCAGGTGTGCCAATGTGACAGGTTATGGTAGGACATCCCGGATCTTTACATTTTGGTGGGGTCCTCTGTTCAATTACCGCACTAGCTTGCTCTGTTAAAAATGCAGTCTTCTTCACATTATGCTTTCTTTTTATGGTGCATAGATCCTTTAAAACCTTCGCATAAGTAGGAATTTGTTTTATCACATGCAACAAATGAATGTTAATCTTTACTTGCTTCAGATGTTCTACGATCTCACCATTTGGGTCTGGGGCTCTCACTGTGGGCCTAAGTGCTTGAGGGAAAGATACTCTAACTTGGAAATGAGGCTCTGGATCTGCCTGAGGGGTACCTATACTACTATCTTTGAGATCACCTATGGTGTTAGACGTGTCCTGCACTCCTACCTCATTACCACTCATAGTGATTATGGCATTAACACTTTTTATATTGGCTACCCCATGATTAGCTTGTGCCATGTGTTGCCCTTGTGAATTAGGTTGAGTTTGAGATGGGAATTTGCCTTTTTCTTACACACCCAGGACATTAGTTAACTTAGAGATCTGACTCTTAATCTCCCTATTATCTTCAGCTACCTGAGCTATCAACGACTCAAACCTTTGATTGGTTGTATTCAAGGCTTCCACAATTGCCTTCTGGGCCTCCATAAATGCTTACACAGTATCCTCTAAAGAATTCCTAGGAACGGCAGATGTGTGATACCGGGGGGGCATTGTAACTCCTAGGTTGTGGTGTTTGACTAGGCTGATGAGACTCTTGTTTCCAACTAAGATTAAGATGGTTCTGCCAACTATGATTATATGTATCTGAATAAGGTGTGTATGACTTCTTGTATATCCCTAAGTTATTACATTGGTCCCCATATGTCCCCATCATCTAACCATATACATGACACTATTGGGGTTCCAGGTGGGCGACTACATGCATAGTCTTGCTATCTCTAGCTTTTAAGGCTCATAACTCTCTAGTCAATAGCTCAACTTGTGCCCTAAGACTATCATCTTCCCTGAAGTGGTGTATGCCTCTACTAGAAGGAGTAGAGTGTGTCCTATCAGTGTTATCTATGACATTAGGTCCAGTCCAAGTATAAGATTTTTCAGCTAGGTCATCTAAGTACTCGAATGCCTCATCAGGGTCTTTCCGTATAAACTCACCATTACACATAGTCTCAAAAACTGGCACTCTATATGGGTTAGACTATCATAAAAATAACTTACTAAGTGCCAACTCTCATATCCATGGTGAGAGAAACTAGCTAACATCTCCTTATATCTCTCCCACGTTTGATAAAATGTTTCACTGTCTCTCTGGGAGAAGGTGGAGATTTGTCTTTTCAAGGCATTAGTCTTATGATGTGGGAAGTATTTTTTGAAAAATGCATGTGTCATATCGCCCCCATGATCCTATTGATCGCGGTCTCAAAGAATAGAATCGGCTCTTAGCTCTATCTTTAAGAGCAAATGGGAAGAACTTAAGTCTAATTGTGTCAGTGGTTCCATACCGATCATCGAAGGTTGCTACTACCTCTTCAAACTCTCTAATGTGCACATAAGGATTTTTGCTCTCTAAACCGTGAAAAGTTGGGAGATAATGTATCATCCCAGGTTTAAAATCTATGTGGGGTGCATTAGGAGGAAACATTATGCACGAAGGTGTAGTTGTGGGAGTTGGGTGGAGGTACTCTTCAAGAGTCCTCATGGGTGGTCTCTCATATTCACTCATATTATGTGCGCTAGACGCGGATAGTGTGGCAAAAAGGTTTTCAAATATGTTGTCAGAGTCTGAGTCTGAACTTTCATGTTCAATCCTAAGACTCTACAAAATCTATCCATACGTCTAGGCATGCAATTAAAACTCAAGTAATACGGGAAGCAAGAATAAAATAAAAAAATTGAAAAAAGGAATAAACTAAAACAAAAACTGAAATACAATAAATAAATAATAAATAAATAAACAAAAGAATAAAAGAAGGAATGGAGTTACCGTTTTGTGTTTGACCAAGCAAATCTGCTCATTTTGCTTGTAAATCGTCTCCCCAGCAACGGCATAAAATTTTGATTACGCCCAAAAGATACTTGCGGCTATCGCAGTATAGCTGGGGTGTCGATTCCTCATAGAGATGGTTACAAGAACTAATTTACTAAAACAAAACGTTAGCAGTAACTAAGATAGAAAGAGATAGATTGATTTGATAAAGTAAAGTAAAAACTATGGAAAATACCTAAAGAATATCAGTAGAGAGATATGGAAAAGCATTGAGAATCCCTCTTGTATCAAACTCCTATATTCAGTTATTGATTCTTGTTATTACTCAACTGAAAGTTTCACATCCCAAACCAACAGTCGGAGGATATTCAATTCTATGCATATTTAATTCTAAGTTAATCAATGATTATTTTCTCTATGTTAACAACACACAAAAGTCATCATTACGAGCTATCTAACGTCGACAATAAACCCTCAGGCAATACTACAGCAGAAGACCAACACATAAAATGACTTTACCAGTCACAACTGAGTTCGCTAATCACACATAGAAGAAGCACGACTGGATCTATATGGGAGTTGACAAAACACAGTCTATGGGTTCAAGAATCATAGAATAATAAAGAATAACAACCATCAATTATATTAAACGTTTAAAAGTACTTTAAGAATCAACAATATAAATATAGAAATTCAAATACAAAACTTCATCCTTAGCTTTGCCTAGGAGATTAGTTCTCCATGCGGAATAGAGAGATAGCCTGAATAGATCGGAGAGACGGCATGTTTGTCTTTGAAGCTCTTTGTTCTTCTCTCTCAATCTTGTGTTTGTGGCTCTTTGTATGTGTTTCTCCTCTGTTTCTCTCTGATTTCTCTCTTTTAGGGTTTGGACGAAGTTTGGTTTATATAGAAAAGCCCCGGAGTCATATTACGCATCAAAGACGTCAAATTCAGGGTTTTAGGTTGTTCCGGGGCACCGCGACGCCAAAGCTGCGGGAGTTTTGGCTGAGAGTTTGCAGGCACCGCGGCGCCAGTGAGTTTCTTCACTGGTGCTTCTCGTCGTGCGTCTGCTCTTCCCGCGCGCGTTCAATGCTTCTGTTAGGCTCTGAAACATGTTTAATTGCTCCATTCTTCATATTCCATTGCTCATAATAACAAAGCATAAAACAAACTCTAATCAAGTTTAAATATATAATAATTAAGCCGAGTTAGCAGTGTTCTAAGTACACTTTTGTGCACTTATCACTCATCTGAGAACATCATGTCCAATGTCTCAACCCAAGTGAGCGGTCAAAGTATCGGTACACGGAAAAGAGAATTTAAGTCTCAATCTTCCGATGTTTTCAAAATTCTTTTTCATTTAGTCGAGACTGAAAATGAAAGTCCAAGAGCAATATGCAACTATTGTGGTGTATCTTATAAATTTACCGGTGGCTATGATAATATGAACAAGCACTTTGATAAACATCATGTCGCTGAAATTGGACTTGATACAACACAAACTCAAATGGTCAAGTACGTGTCATCTAGTAGATGATTGACTTATTTTAAAGACATTTCATTACTTTATTTTATTGCCACAGTTTTTTATCCTAGATTTAAATTAGAAGATTTGAATAGTGGCTTACAAACTTACTATGAATTTTTAGGAATAGATGATGAAATTAATGCTAGAAAAAATAATGACTGGAATAAAAAATGATTTAATAGATTTATTTAATGATTATGTCAGTAGATATAACTTGCAATCATCAGGACAATATAGTAGCAAACATGTAATACATTCAAGACTTAACATAGGTGATCGTTGCTTAATACAACCCGGAATTAAATAATCATTTATCAACAAATTTCGAGTTTCCTGCGAAAGTTTAGTAAGTAAAATTTTTCAAGAGTGGAACCGACATCAAAATATCTATAATATTTTATCAATTATTGCTAAATAGGTGTTGGCAGCACTTGTTTCCAACATTGCGGTTGAACAAATCTTCAAGTTAGGAGGCAATGTTTTGGAAGCGAGACGGTCTTCATTACATCCAAGCACTTTAAAAGCAACATGTATGGATGATTGGACTCGAGCTGATTTGATGTAACAAGAAGATGCATCTGATGACTTTGAAGACTTGTTTGACAATGCATCTGCAAGTGCAAGCGAAATGAGAGCTAACGGATCAACAAGCACAAATATTGATGATGAGTAAATAATTGTAATGGGTCATTATCTAAAAAATATAATGAAATTACGTGAGCTTTTATTCCTTTCACCTTAAGAGAATAAGTAGGCAATTTAAGTTTTTAAAAAATATTTAAGTTTAAGCTCTTTTATTTTATATTTAATTTAAGTTTTTAATTTAATGGAATATAAATTCAAATTAATAAATTTCAAATCCCATTTTTATTTTTGTACAAAAATTAAAATTAAAATTTTAAATTAATTAAAAAAAAACGGAATCAAACCGAAACCGTCTGGTCTGATTCAGTTTCAGTTACCGGTTCCACAAGCCGGACGATTTGATTTCGATTCGGAATCAAACCGAATAGAACCTGGCCAGGTCTATTGGGAACTGGTCTGAATTCAGACCAATCCAAGTACTTTTGGTTGAATGAATTCACAGGATATTTGAATACAAGTCATTGTCTTGAGTAGTCACACCATCTCTCCTGCCCTTGTCATCATATGCTTAAAAGATACAAGACTAGATACATCTCTTATCAATATTTTTCATTAATTGATACATAATTTTGTTTGAACTGTGTAATATCATACATTTCACAAGAAATGTTACTTGTATGGAAGTTTAAATCATTTAAAAGTAATTCTAATTTGCTAAGACAATTTAGGTTGATTTGAGATATTGGGGCAAGATAAATTGTTATGAATTATTACTTTTGATATAAAACAATTAGTTCTAGTCCTCCTGAATCTCCTGATCCACTAGCTTTGATGAAAGCTAGGGGATAAGAGTGAGTTTTTCACTCCAGTATCAGTTTCCCAGTATAGGCATATATCTTTGAATCCCTGATTGAAATTGGGTTTTGTGCAAAAATGACAATGAGGCTGAACAAACAACTTTACAAGTTACCAGAGTCAACAGTCACTCCAAGGTTCAAGATGATGGAGCCTCATGATGTCACACAGTTATTGAGCCAGTTGCTGACCACTGGGTCAATGAATTTACAAGTTACCAGAGTCAACAGTATTTGAGCCAGTTGCTGTTGCACCACTGGATCAATGAATTTACATACTATGTCCTCAAAATACACTAACTCTCCTATCACTTGCACTTGACCGTTCAAGCCAAAAGAACAATTTTGCCACGTGAACCTGCATTAGAAATACCAAAATCAAGGAAAAAGAATCGCGTAGAAAAAAAAGAATTGACAATGTGAGGTGGACATGTGTAAACCGTACGAGAATTGACAATGTGAGGTGGACATGCGTAAACAGACTTACATTGTTCATAGATCTCTTTCACTAGCTGTAACATTGCATCAGTATCTTCTGCCATCATTGAAACTCTTTCCGCCTCCTTAATCGCTTCGGCAGCCAAAAATGATTTGTTTTCTGCTTCAGCAATTCTATAGGCAGCAGTAATTGATGCTTCCTCCAGAGTCTCATGAGATGTCACTAACGTAGATTTCAGTGGTGGTCGTAACCTCGCATCCTTTTGTTTAGGGTAAGGAGTTTTCACTCCCAATGAGGTATCTTTTCTAAGCTTGTAACAGTTTTTGACCTACATTCCATATTTATTGAAGAACCATCAGAATTGTGGATACAACAAAATCCATCTTTGTAATATCAAATCATTACCATGTAGACACAATATCCATCCTGTTGCATACAATAT
>SKCR01003292.1:0-150515 GCA_019454045.1 Zanthoxylum bungeanum
TCCTTGTGGTAAGTCTGCAAATAATTGTATTATATCTCAAGTTCTCATGTTTGAGAACGTTACTGCAATAAGAAGAGGTAGCAGCATAAGGCAAAAAAGCTAAAATTGAACCAAAAAATTTAATTTTATTGAAAGCCAGAACCCTAGAAGTGATATTTACGAGACTTTCCCACAATTTTGAGTTCAATTGTATGCAAAGAGAAATGTGAAAAACGAGCGAAATGAGAAATTGCGCGGGAAATTAAAGAGAATACCGTTTGAAGAAACGTTGGTTGTTGAATAGTTTGTTGTTGTGGGAATGTAGAGTTAGGTACGACGATGACGGAGGAGAAACTAGAGACAGCATTATCTTTAGAGAAACAGAGAGGGGGCACCGGGCGGACACGTAGTTTAGGCGGGACTGATTCAGATATTTATAAGGTCCGAGTCAATGTGCTCGTTGGATCAATCGTGGTAAGTTTGGGCTTTTATCAGGAAGGCTAATACTAAATACACTATCGTTAATTCTAAATGCACCCAATTTGATGCTAGTACCTAACAGAATGTCTATAATTGCTTTCTGGGAAATCTTACAAGCATCAGAGGCTACTCATTAAAATTATTTCGTTTATTCAAGGTTAGAAACTACATCGTTCCGGATTCATTTTGTTGACGGTGGATTTTGGTCTCAGGGCAATATGGGAATATCACTCCCGAGGTAATCATCCTTCAATAGTGAATTTGTTTGGTTATGGGGGGAACCAAAAGCAAACTTAACAGAAGGTAGATAATGCGCCAATCAAACAAGGAGATTTAACGTGGTTCAGTGGATTTTTGTCCGACCTACGTCCACGGGCACAAACATGACTATACTTTTATTGCCAAAACTCGTAACCCTTGTGTTTTTTACAAGTTTTATTCTGATGCCTTTTACACATACTCTACCATTCTATTTATAATAGTGAAGAAATCAGATTCCTCTTAGTATGAGGTTTCCTAGTTGAAACAATCTCCTGCTCCCTCAAGGAAACCTTTATCAAATCTATCTCTACTTCCTTTATCCTTCTAGGACACTGTCTTTCACCAGTATCTCTTTGTGAAGGTAGGATTGTCTTCTTATCTGCAAGAATAAGGTGTCATCTCCCGGAGCATGTACCGCTATCTGCTCGGTCTTCATGAGGTCGGTCATGATAGTCCTTTGAATTGAGAATGATGCTGTCTATATGATAATGCTCGGTTATTCACACCAAAGTGCTCAGCTGCCGATCATAAATAGCTCGGTCTCTACCCGTTGTGGTCGGTCTGTAACCATAATGTGATCGGCTTCTTATTGCAAAGTGTTTGGGCCCTTTCTGCTGGCTTTATATGGGTCGGGTCGGTATTAATGATCTCGCCCAAGAAGGGAGTTACCCTTTTACCTCTGTCGTGCTGTTTTAAATACCATAGTGTCTGAAAACACCATCAACATATGTCTCCTAGTTCTCGGTTCCAACGAGTATGCAAGTTAGTGCCGGGAACTATATAAAGATGGTGTGCTGATTACTTTGTTGGTGGTCGATCCGGAGTTGAATCAAAAATTTTCGTCGCCTCTTTTCAAGCACCTTTTCTTGAGACGCGCAACAGTCACGTCTGTTTAAATGCCCATCAAATCACCTTTAGGGTTTTTTCTGAGTTTGACATTTGTCAATCATCAATCATCTGTTAGGTTCCCGCCCAAAAAAGAAAGTGAATCGACCGCGTTGAGGCGTCTTACTAGTGCGCTGATCTCAACCGTTCGTTTGATTTTGGCAGACCTCTTTTGCAGTTGACACTTGGCGTCCATCGGGGTTTCTTTTTTCGATCCAACGGCCATGAGCGTCCCACTTCTGACTATAAAAAGACGAGGCTTTTACTGTGCAGTCTTTTTGGCAAAATTTTTTCTCTCCTTCCTGTGAACACTTCGACCGTGACTCACTCGACTCAATATTCCCGGATTTTCTTTCAACCGTGAGTTTTTCTTCTCTTTCTCTGTTGTGACCTGTGAATTTAGGGGACGAGCAAACCGTGCGGTGCCATCTTCAGTCTTTCTGAAAGAAACAAGTAAGTTTTCTTAACGACCTTTTCTCTTTTTGTGTGTTTGTGAATCCTTTGTTAGCTTTGATGTTGCTAGGGAGTGACGTTATGGCTTGTCGGATTTTGTTAGGGCATTTTAGAACCCATCTGCTTTAGCTTTCTCGGAATCCCTGAGTAGTTTTAGAGTTTTAGCTATAGACTGACTTCCTCTTCCTTTTTATTTCTTCGGATGTCAGGGATGTCTGACAACAGATCTTCTTCTGTAAACCCTGCTAGGCCCTCAACTCCCCCTGCTGAAGAGCTTTCCTCGGGCTCGGGGGCACCTAGTGTGGACGACCTTGACACTACCCCTACCCCCTCCGAAGTTGAGCAAGATACTTATCATCAGAGGGTCCCCCGGAGGGATCCAGAGCCCGAAAAACTTGATTGCTCGGCTCTGGATATGGATCGGCCTTCCAAGATAACTGAGGACGATCTAGCGCTGTTGCGGCAACGATACGATATTCCAATAGATATTGCCCTCGAAGTTCCCGGTCCGATGGATCGTGCTAGTCAACCTGACGAGGGCTCGGTGGCACTTCTTCCTGCTTTCTTTGAGTGTGGACTACGACTGCCGATGCAACGCTATTTCGCTTGGTTGCTGGCCGAGATGGAGATTGCCCCCTGTCAATTGAGTTTAAATAGCTGGAGGATTTTGGCCGGCATGCACGTGGTCTGGCACCGAGCGGGGCTAGGTGAACCTTCTCTTGAAGAAGTGAAGAGACTGTACCGGCTGAAAGCTAACCCCAGGTCGTACCATGAATGGTACTACCTTTCGGCATATGCCGATTCTTCCAATGTTGTCCGTAAGCTCCCTGATTCCAACAAAAATTTCAAGGATCTTTGGTTTTGGGCCACGAGAGATTGGGGACGGGTTCTGCGATTTTATGTAGAGGACGTCTCGGTCCCGGACATCTTCAGATCGGGAGGTTAGGAGTCTAACACTTATCGTTCCTGTCCTTTAGTTTTTTATACTAGGTTTCTAACTTCTTTTGATTCCTCCCAGCTTGTTGGAGGGATGCTCCCAAGGTTTCCCGTCAGGTCCGGAGGCGAGTATACTGGGCTCGGCGGTATGCCGCCCATTGGAGGGAGCTAGTTAATGATGCAGCTTTCGTTGAGTCGGGCCTTATTCGGACCGTTCCTCCGGAGGTCTCGAATCGGATAGGTAGATGCATATTGATCTTCTAACCAACTCCCATGTTTATTTACCATGTTTGTTGTCGTCTTTGTTCTTCTCTGTTTTTTTTTTGTATGCTCAGGTCATGAACCTTTCTTTCGTCTTTGTTTTTTGCAGGTATGTCGAGGAGACCAAAGTACCTTGATCGGTTGACCGGTGCCGCGAAAAAAACTAGCCCAGGTGGAGTTGGTACTTCTCGGAAACGACCTGAATCTTCTGGGGATAGAAAGGTGACCGCGGAGGCTGAACGACCGAGCTCTCAAGGTCTATCTTCATCTCCCCGGGTGCCCCCAATGGGTGTTACCCATCCTGATAGCCCTCCAATACCTTCTAGGAGGAGGAAGTGTCGGTTTGGAGCTGTGGATACTCAATTGAGACGGGAATTGAAGGAGGAGGAGGCTCCGAGCAGAGAAACTCCAGTTCGGCAGGAGGATCCTTCCAAGAAATTGAGGGTGATGTGGGAAGAATATTAGGGAGGCTACTTCCCATTTGGTACCGGCTTTCAATAAGCTGGTCGGGGCCGTACCTCCTGAGAAGATTCCGCGGGTTGAGGACCTTTCACCCGAGGAGGTAGTTGCCAAGTTGTGCTCCCAGCTGGCCCATGTTGCTTTTTTTATTTCCTTTTTATATTTGTGGAGTCTTTCAGACTTTGTTTTTATTTTTCTAACTTCTTTTTTCTTTTCGGCAGGCAAATTATTTGGCAGCCAAGAATAATGACCTGTTCATAAGTCTTTTATCCGAAGGCGGCCAGGCCCAGAGGCTTTCATAATCGTCTTTCTGAAGTGGAGGCCAAACTGGCTGGTGCCGAGGAGAGGAATAGGGATCATAAGCTGGCTGCGGTCGAGGCTGTCAAAACAAACAAAGCTCTTAAGGCTGCTGCTACTCTGGAGCGCAAAAACGCTGAAGAAGCTATAGCAAGTTTGGTGGATGCCCGGGCTGAGATCGGGCTCCTTAAGGTGGAAGTAGGCAGTGTGGAGTATAAGCTGCGGGTCAAGGAGGAGGAACTGGGACGGGCTCGTGCCGAGCTCAGGGATAAGGAGCTCGAGTGGGAGGCGAGATGGACTCCATTCGTCTTGAAGGGGTCGGTGATTGTGCCGAAATATACCAATGGTGCTGCCCGACCTGGATATGGGGCCAGTCCATGCAGCCATCCGTTTCTGTAAAGGGGAAATATCTGAGGAGGAGTTCCAGAAGTGGCTCCCCCTTCTTCCGAGGGGGCGATGGATCCCGACCCGATTTCGGTTGCTCCGGTCTCTCAGGTTTCCCAGGAAGCCGACCTGAGATTCCTGCTCCTGGCGAGGACTACCTTGAGATTCCACCTCCCATTCTTGAAGAAGAGGTCTCACGTGTTGCCGAGGTTGAAGCTGCTGTTCCCGTTCTTGAGACCGATCTGATCCCTCCATCGTCTGAGCCAGCCGAGGAAGAACTTCCTGCCCCTGCGCAGGCTGATTAAAAAAAGGGGTAACCCGGACGGGGCCCTGTGTACACTTTTATTTTTTTTTTTTTTGTAATAACACTCCATATATATATTTTAATATATGTACATATATGTGTGATTTCTGCTTTTCTCTTATGTTCCTTGTTATGGGCGTTCCTCTTCAAATGATTTATTTAAGGCTTGTTTGAGAGGGGATAATGCGATCCGAGGCCCAAATTATTCAGTGGTTGAGGATGGACTCTGAAATGTGAAGGACACGGATGATGAGATGCAATCGGTGGGACGTAACCCGACCCCGAGCTGTATGGAACACTTGGCCCTGGGGGAACGTTTCGTCCCCAGTCCAAAAGATAGATTTGGTGGGATGTGGCCCGACCCCGAGCTGTATAATCAAGTGGCCGCGGCGAAACGAAATCCATCCCCGAGCCGAATAACTGAATGTCCTCGGCGGAACGTAATCCAGTCCCGAGCCTAAATATCCAAGCAGTCTCGGTGGAACGAATCCAGCCCCGAGCTGATTAATAAAGTGGCCTCGGCGGAACGAGTTCAGGCCCGAGCCGAACAATCATTGGGACTTGCTCTGAAGGGAAGTGAATCAACCTTTGAAGCCCTATCGAATCTGTCTTGGGCGTCCCCTTTTCAGACCGATGAAAAAAACAAAAAACAAAATTTTGGAAAATAAAACCAAAAAAATGTAAACAATAGCACGGATACCTTTGAACAGCGTCATGTCTGAGGTCTCCAAAACATAATTCTGAACCTTTCAATTCAGTGTCCCGGCGAACCAGGATTTGGATCAGAGAGCGTTTAAATGGTAAGGGCACATCCTCTATACGTCGGGTCACTGTGGAGCCTGTGTATTGTACGAGGGCTCCTCCTTACCACGCTGGAGCAGGCACACGCTACAGGGGCACAACGCATCCCCGTGATGCGCCTCTCTTGGATCCAAATGATGAATTGATCAAAGAGTGTCCGGGATACTAAAGGCACATTCCTCCTTAGGTCCGGCATCACTGGAGCTAGCAATCGTCACGGGGCATCATCATCCCACGTGCTATGCTTTCCCACGGATCCATTACATCGGGTAAGTGAGGATCAAAGAGTGCTCGACACATTAAGGGCATATTCCTCCTTATGTTCGGTAACACTGGAGTAAGCAATCGCCACGGGGGTATCATCCCTCCCCGTGCTATGCTTCTCACGGATCATATGCATCGAGTATGTCCCTGAATATTCTGAGGACCCCGAGCTAAGAGAGACACTTGGTTCTGGGGGAATGTCCCGTCCCCAGACCAATGAGCATGACTCGGTGGGACGTAACCCGACCCCGAGCCGAATAGTCAAGTGACCTCGGCGGAACAAGATCCAGCCCCGAGGTGTTCGAAACATTAGGGAATATTCCTCCATATGTTCGGTAACACTGGAGTAAGCAATCGCCACGGGGGTATCATCCATCCCCGTGCTATGATTCTCACGGATCTATACTCTGATTCACTTTCGTCCTTGCTGTTCAATGCTTGTATGGAGTCGACTGATTCTGGTGTGACTTGTGCTTTTTATGGTGGTAGCCGTGGTCAGGTAGTTGCGGGTTTTGTGCTTTGACCCTGGACCGTTGTATTGAGTATGTCCCCGGGTTTTGAATATGGTTCACAATTTTTTTTATTTTTTATTTTTTTTTAGAAGAGTGGGTGAAAATTTTGGAAAAGAAAGTTTTATTTATATTCGGGGACATACTGCCCTTCTTACAACTCTCTGCGGGTCATTTTGAGAGAGGCTTTATATTGAGTTTCCGTCCCTTGTCGGGTTGCTGCAAAAGAAAAAAAGGAGAATTTACTGAAAGTATTTTCTCAACATCTCGGCGTTCCATGATTTTTTCAATCTTGTGCCGTCCAGCTGTTCTAGGATGTAAGCCCCTGGCCTTATCACCTCTGTGATTCTGTAGGGCCCTTCCCACTTGGCACCTAACGAGCCCTCCTCTGGTCGTCGGGTGTTTAAGGTGACACTTCTCAATACTAAGTCGCCCGGGAGGAAGAAGTGGGTTCGAACTCTTCTGTTGTAGAAGCGGGCCATTCTTTATTGGTAGACTGCTGCTTTCATAGCTGATTTCTCTCTTCTTTCCTCGACCAGGTCGAGATGGTTTTTGATAAGTTCTTCATTCTGCTCATTCCCAAAGTGGTGGACCCTGTGAGTTGCTACCCCAATTTCTGCTTGAATGACGGCTTCACATCCGTATGATAGGGAAAATGGTGTTTCCCCTGTGGAATCTTTGTAGGTCGTCCGATGTGCCCATAGCACTTCTGGTAATTCTTCGACCCATAAGCCTTTGCATGATCCGAGACGAGCTTTAAGGTTTTCCTTGATTGTCTTGTTTGTTGCCTCAACCTGTCCGTTTGACTTGGGATGGGCTGGCGAGGCGAATTTCAAAGCGATCTGGAGGTCTTCGCAGAGCTTCCTGAATCCTTTGCTATCGAATTGTTCCCGTTGTCGGTGATGATCGCCCGGGGGATTCCGAACCTGCAGATAATGTTCTTCTTTACAAACTCTGTGGCCTTCTTCTCCGTGATGGTGGATAGCGGCTCGGCTTCTGCCCATTTTGTGAAATAGTCTATGGCCACGATTGCATACTTCGCCTGCCCTCGCCCTTTTGGCATTGGCCTATGATATCTAGCCCCCACTGTGCGAATGGCCAGGGGCTGGACAGAGTGGTTAATTGTCTGCCGGTTGATGGTGGATGTTGGCATTTTTCTGACAACCTTCGCATTTCTGGGCTACCCTCACACCGTCCTGATGCATGGTCGGCCAGTAAAATCCTTGTCTTAAGGCTTTAAAGGCGATTGATCTTCCTCCGGCGTGACTTCCACAGATGCCCGTGTGAATTTCCCTGAGCACATAATCTGCTTCCTCTTCTGTTAAACATCTCAGGAGGGGTACGGTATAGCCTCTCCGGTAGAGCACCCCTTCGATCAGGGAGAACTTGGTGCTCTTGAATTTTAGTTTCTTGGCCTCCTTTTTGTCTTTAGGGGTTTCCCCTGTTTCCAGGTATCTCCTAATCGGTTGCATCCATGAGTTTTTGCCTCCCTCTTCTACTATATCTACCTTCAGCTCCCCTATGCTTCTTTCTCGGAGGCATATGAGAGGGATTATTCTGGGGTCCTCGGTCTTCATTGAGGATGCGAGCCGGGCCAGGGAGTCTGCTTCACAGTTGTCTTCTCGTCCGATTTGTTCGAAGCGTACGTTCCCCACTTTCTCCATCAACTTTTTTACTTCGGCTAAGTAAGCTATCATAGTCGGCTCCCTGGCCTGAAATTCTCCCTTTAGTTGTTGAATGGCTAGCTGAGAGTCACTCCTTACTACCACGTTGTGGACTCCCACTACTGTGCATAGCCTTAATCCGGCCAAAATTGCTTCGTATTCGGCTTCATTGTTTGTGGCTTTGAAAGCAAATTTCAAGGCAAGCAACACTTCTTCTCCTTCACTGTTTTTCAGCGCGATTCCTGCCCCATTGCCCTGTGAGCTAGCAGACCCATCCACTGACATTTCCCATTTGCTTTCCTCCGTGGTCAATATTTGGGGTTCCGCGAGTTCCGCAACAAAATCTGCCAAGGCCTGCCCTTTTATTGCTATCCTTGGGAGGTAGGAAATGTCGTGCTCGCTTAGCTCCACCGACCATTTCATTAACCTCCTTCCCGATTTCTGGTTTTTGCAAGATCTGCCGCAGGGGGTAATTGGTGTAAACTCCGATAGGGTGGGCCTGGAAGTAGGGTCGTAATTTCCGTGCTGCAGTGATCAAGGATATGGCGACTAGTTCATGCACGGGATATCGGGTCTCTGCATCCAATAGAGCTTTGCTGACATAGTATACCGGTCTCTGGATCTGGTCGGCCTCTTGCACCAATACCGAACTCACTGCGTGTTTTGAAACAGCCAAGTACAAGTATAATGTCTCTCCTATGAGAGGTTTAGCCAGGAGTGGGGGCTGTGCTAGATATTGTTTTAGCTGCTGGAAGGCCTCCTCACATTCCGGTGTCCAGTCGATCCCCTTTTGGCCTTCTTGATGACTTTGAAGAAGGGGTGGCATTTGTCGGTCGCCCGAGAGATGAATCGGTTGAGCGCGGCGACCCTGCCTGTTAGACCTTGCACCTCTTTAATTGTTCTGGGGGATGTTAAATCTAGCACGGCTTGTATCTTCTGGGGTTGGCTTCTATGCCTCGGGAGCTCACCATGTAGCCTAGAAATTTTCCTGAGGCCACTCCGAATGCACACTTCTCTGGATTGAGTCTTAAATTGTGTTTTCTCAGCAACTCGAAGGTTTTCTTTAGGTCAGTTACGTGATCTCTTGGTTCTCTGGACATTGTTATCATGTCGTCCACATATACCAACATTGAAGTGCCGATGAGTGGTTTGAAAATTTTGTTTACAACCTTTGAAAAGTTGCCCCTGCGTTCTTCAGTCCGAAAGGCATTACTTTGTAGCAGTACAGTCCTTGATCGGTGATAAAAGTGGTTTTCTCCTCGTCTGCAGGATGCATCCTGACCTGATTGTACCCTGAGAAGGCATCCATGAAGCTTAGTAGTCCTTGGCAGGCAGTTGCGTCTACCAGTTGATCTATGTTTGGTAGAGGAAAGCTATCTTTTGGACACGCCTTATTGAGGTCGGTGAAATCTACACACATCCTCCATTTTCCATTGGACTTCTTTACCAATACTACGTTTGACACCCACTCGGGGTACTTTACTTCTCTGATGAAGCCAGCTTTTAACAGTTTTTCCACCTCGGATGCCACCGCTCTGCACCGTTCTTGATTGAAGATCCTTCTCTTCTGTTTGACCGGTTTTAGTGACGGGTTTGCTGCTAAGCGGTGACTGATGAATTTTGGGTCAATCCCGGGCATGTCATTGTGTCCCCACGCGAAGATGTCGGGGTATTCCCGTAGACATTCTAGCAGGCCCTTTTTAGGGTTTCGTCCAAGTTTCCCCCTATCTTTATGCCTTTTTTCGGTCCGAACAGTTTTATTTCTTCTAACTCTTCAGCTGTTCCTAGCCGGGCAACTTTATCCGGGCGGGGACCTGGTTCTTTCCTCTCGTTCTCGCCTCTCTGCCTCTTCTTGGTGCCTTCTTCAATGCAGAGGGTCTCTCGTGAGAGAGTGGCAAAGCAGCTACGGGCTATCTTCTGACTCCCGCACACGATTCCAATCCCTTCCCGGGTGGGGAACTTTAGTTTTAAGTGATAGCAGGACATCGCAGCCTTTGTTTTCATCATAAAAGGTCGGCCGATAATGACTTGGTAACTGCTCAGGCAGTCCACCACAGTGAAGTTTACCATAACTGTCCGGGTCCTGGGGTGAGTTCCGATGGTTGTTGCCAGTTGTATTCTCCCCAGCGGGATGACCGTTGAGCCTCCAAAACCGTACAGGGGGTGCCGTCATTAGTTAGGGTTACGTACTCCACTCCCAGGCTTTCTAAAGCTTCCTTGGAGATTATGTCTACCGCGCTTCCGGGATCTACTAGGATTCTATCTACCTCTGTGCCGCTGATTGTAGCTTTGATTATTAGCGCATCGTCATGGGGGAAACTCACCCCTCGAGCGTCCTCGTCGGTGAACATTATGGGTACCGACCGACTTCCTCGTGGTACTGGGGATCTTTCCGTTTCCAGCACTTCCGTCCCCTGTATTCGGCTATAGCTTTTTCTTGACCGGTTAGAGTCTCCGGCCAGTGTTTTCCCTCCTGCGATGATGTTCACCTGCCGGCTTCGTGCCCTCTGTCTGGCAGCCATGGCCTCATGGTTGATATAATTATTTAGATACCCATTTCGGGCTAGGTCCTCCATCTGTTCCCGCAGATCCTTGCATTCGTCCGTTGTGTGCCCCCTCAGATTATGATGTACGCAGTAAGACTTCTGGTTCCTTTTATCTGGGGGGAATCTCCTGAGGTCGGGTTCTATCAAGAGGCCTTTTTCCCTGTATCTCCATGATGATTTGCCCTGGTGGCTTGCTCAGGGGAATATATGCTTCTTCTCGGACTACATGATTCAACTGGGTCGCGACCCCTCTTTCCTGATCTCTTCGAGGTATTGGTTTGAATTCTTTGGGTTTCGGATTGAATTTTTTGAATTCCCTGTCCGGTCGTCGGGGGGCCTCTGTTCTTGTTGTTCTTTCTCGAATGGCTGTCCCCTTCGGGAGATCTTTTCTTCGCTTTCTAACAAGACAAATTTCCGGGCTACCTCTAGAGCGGTGGCATAATCTGGTGTGTCTTGGATTCTTAGGTGAGTCCATAGTCTTCCGACCCTTAGGGCTCCCTTTAAACTTTCCAGGGCCTCTTTGGACTCGTACCCTCCGACCTCGAGTACCATATTGTGGTACCTCTCGATGAAAATTTTTAGGGGCTCGTCGTCTCCTTGTTCATAAGCCTTAATCTCCAATCGTCTTCTTGGGGACGCAGGCCCCTTTGAAGTGTCGAACGAACGACCTTTTGAGCTGTGTGAAGCTTCCGATGCTCCCCGGGGCCAGACTTCTGTACCATAGGATGGCGGGTCCACCTAAGTTAGGGGGAACACTTTGCAGATGGCATCTCCTACCACTCCCTGGACTTCCATCAACAGGACAAAGCTTTCGATGTGCGATTTTGGGTCAGAGTGGCCTTTGTAAGGTGCCATGGTCGGCATGTTGAATCGCTTGGGAATTTTGCCGATTTTATTTCTTCCGTGAGGGGAGATTCCTCCTCACTGTCCCGGGCATCACTTGCATCGGTCTTGAGGCCTACCCCCCACTTGGTCATCTCCTTTTTTAACCAAGACTTTATCTCACTGGTCGTGCCGCCATGTCGTCTTATGTGCCCCTCTGTGCGTCTAATTGCCCCGTGTGCGGCGTTCCTCATGTCTTGGAATTTCCCGCACATCTTCGCTATATTCCCTGTCTTCTCTTCTGGAGTCGCGGAGACTATCATAGGAGGGATCTGGTGATGGTCTTCCTTCTTCTTCTTCCCATGTGTCCTCTGTTTGTGAATCTTTTTCTACAACTACGGATTTTATCCCGTAGGGGCCCCTCCTCCTGGGTCCATCGTCTTCACTTGTATCTATCACCCTTTTCCCTTCTGCTTTTTCACTTCTTCTTCGACTGGTTCCGACGTCTGGTCTCTCGTTGTTCGTTCCTTCCATTCTCTCCAGCCGATCCATCATGGATTTCATGCTCTCTTCCACCTTTTTCATCCAGTCTGTCGCTGGACTCCCCGAAGATTGATGATTTCCGCCTTCTGCCATTGTCTTTCTCGTGAACTGCTTTTTGTTTCGAGTTCCCCACAGACGGCGCCAACTGTTGACGGGGATTTTGGTCTCAGGGCAATATGGGAATATCACTCCCGAGGTAATCCTCCTTCAATAGTGAATTTGTTTGGTTATGGGGGAACCAAAAGCAAACTTAGCAGAAGGTAGATAATGCGCCAATCAAACAAGGAGATTTAACGTGGTTCGGCGGATTTTTGTCCGACCTACGTCCACGGGCACAAACAGGACTATACTTTTATTGCCGAAACTCGTAACTCTTGTGTTTTTTACAAGTTTTATTCTGATGCCTTTTACACATACTCTACCCTTCTATTTATAATAGTGAAGAAATCAGATTCCTCTTAGTATGAGGTTTCCTAGTTGAAACAATCTCATGCTCCCTCAAGGAAACCTTTATCAAATCTATCTCTACTTCTTTTATCCTTCTAGGACACTGTCTTTCATCACAGTATCTATTGTGAAGGTAGGATTGTCTTCTTATCTGCAAGAATAAGGTGTCATCTTCCGGAGCATGTATCGCTATCTGGTCGGTCTTCATGAGGTCGGTCATGATAGTCCTTTGAATTGAGAATGCTGCTGTCGATCTGATAATTCTCGGTTATTCACACCAAAGTGCTCGGCTGCCGATCATAAATAGCTCGGTCTCTATCCTGTTGTGGTCGGTCTGTAACCATAATGTGATCGGCTTCTTATTGCAAAGTGCTTGGGCCCTTTCTGCTGACTTTATATGGGTCGGGTCGGTATTAATGATCTCGCCCAAGAAGGGAGTTACCCTTTTACCCATATCGTGCTGTTTTAAATAACATAGTGCCTGAAAACACCATCAACCTCAATAAATTCTTTATTATAAAGTTGTAAGTTGTTTAACAAAAGAATAAAAAAGAGATGAATCCACAGGAGTATTTGATTCTACTATCCCAAAATACTGACGGAGAAGTATAGAACACTTGACAAGTGTCCATTGGTTGGTTTTCGAACTGAGAAATACTGCCATTCAATTTGTTGGGCCTTGGGCTTTGTACGTGTTGTAGTGGATCTGAAATGCTTACGTGGACTACACCTGAGTTATTGAACGTGGGCTTAGCCCGTATCAATATTGTAGATATAAAGAATGCTGAACCAAAAACATCATTTGACTTCAGCGTGCATATATATATATATCTATATATACTAGATATTGCCAGCACGATGTAAGAAATTAAGATTATATTATTTATTTTATTTGTTAATTTTCAGAGATATTATATCATGAAATGATTTTATTTTTAATTAAATGATTTTATTTTTTAATTTATTTAGTAGTTTTAATTTTTCTTTAATAAATGATTTTATTCTTTAATTTATTTGATAGTTTTCATTTTCCATTTTTATAGAGATTCTATAATGGAATGATTCTTTATCAGCCATTAGATTATAATGAAATGATCTGAGCCGCCAATTAAGCCACATAAAGATAGCATTTGGATACATTATCTATCTTAATCCTAACCATTGGTTGCCTTCTCTTTCCTCCCACATCATTGTGCTTTATAATATATATATAATTTTATTTTATTTTATTTTTTGAATTGTTGGAAACCTCGCCGCCAAACCACCCCTTACGGGGCTTAAGCGGGACAGATAAAACCCCAACTGACACAAGCTCTTACAAAAAACGCACTCCCTGAATTTAAACGCAAGACCTTAAGGTGAGATCCTGAACCCTACACCGTCAAGTCACAAAACACACGACCAATCCTTACTTCATCATCAAAGGAATACCACAAGACACAATAAACTTAATCAAAACCTGATATTAAATTACAAGCCACACTTTCGGATCAACAAAACCACCATAACAGAGCCAATCTGAGTCAAACCTGAAAGCGCGTTCATTTGGCCTATGATGATAGGAGGCATACATCACTAGGTGCAGGAACCGATCAATATATGAGATAGCTGGCAACGCAACTTTCACACTTATGCAGGCATTAATAATACTGTCTATCCTTCAAAAGACCATACAACAATATCATATACAGAAACAAGACCTTAATGGACCTTGATCCTTTGGCCAACAAAGCTAAAAATGCTTAACAATTTAATTAGCTTTTGAGAAAATCCTTCAGAGAGAATGGAGGAAGCACATCCTACAGAAGCACAATTCAAGAGGGTGAGTTAACCAGATGGTTCACATCAATTCAAGTCAAAATAGGGCTTCCCAGCCTCAACACAGATTTTGCCAACTGGAGTTATTACACAGACACGCTCATCTATGGCCTCAACCACAAGGATATAAAGAGAAAGCAATATGAAAGGTCCAATACCAATGCTATTTAAGGGCAAAGTCATCCAAAAATATTCAAAGAAATCAAGATATCAGTAAAGGTGAGCTAAAAGAAGTAGTTTACAAAGATTTCAATACCTTGCCAAGCTCTTGACTTAAACACTGTCTAACTGCTGTTGTCTGTTGTATCAGCCTTTCCATTGCCGCATAGCTTGGACGGCCTGCATGTGCTGACATTGTATAGGAACCACAAGAAACAGGCAGATTTAAATATAGAATATTACATATCTAATTTAAGAATGCCTGGTACATTAAAAAAGTGGCTAAAGAAACAAACCAAGAATAGCTCGGTTCAAATTATCTGCAACATTCTGCCGGTATTCCAAGCTGAGAAGATGAAACATGGGGGATTTCTCAGGTTCCTCAAAAGCAAGCAGAGCCATAAAATCCTACAGCGAAATAAACCATGTTCGTTCTCTCAACAGAATATGCAAAAAAAATAATAATAATAATTATAGTTTAAAATTTTGCATCAGAAAGAAGCATACTTCAAGCTTTTCAACATATTTTGGCACCTTCCCAAAGGGGGTCAACTTGGTCTGAGCAAATTCCAAAGCTTCTGAACTGTCAGAGACATTGAGAAAATTGAAATTATGAAACCGTATAAATTTGTTTATTTCAAGGATATCCTGAAGTTTTACTCACCTATTGCAGACGAGCTCAACAAAATGAAGACTCAGAAGATCAAAATGCAGGTCCTTATTTTTCTCAAGTAAATCATGAGCCAGCTCTTCTGTCAGTTCAATGGCCTTGAGTGCATTCCCCTCCAATGCAAAATGAAGAATTCCTAGCAAATCAAATACAATTAGCACTAACAATTAATGAGTTGTTGAACAGATCTACGAAAAAATAAACTAGACCTAGCTATATCTGCACCCATAATATATGGTGAACTAAATAGATACGTTAATAAAGAAGGTAATAACAATCAGATAGCCCAGCAAGAAATACTACGTCTACTGATGATGCCAGACAAATCAATAAATGTATAATGTGCTGAATGCAAGAGAAAAAACTTCACCTACTTTTTCTAGTCTCCATGTCCTCGAGACAATCAGCAGGCTGCTTCATTCCAGTGCAGGAAATGAACGAATCTATAGTTTCTTTATAGCAATTATGCACGAGATATGACAGGACAATGTTGTGGATGTCATTGTCATTGATGGCCTGCAAGAGACACACAAAGATAAATCCCAAAATGAAAATGAGATAAAGCTTGTTGGATAGATGTTTATGTGGATACATTAAAAAAGCATAAGTTCACTGATTTGCAAATCTTCCTTTTAGAACGTCAAAAACTAAAGTCAAAATCATGAAAGACATAATGCACCAGTAAATCACAACAAAATACCAAATTCGCAAATCTCAATTCTGCAAAAGACCTTGTCCACTGATTCAATCACACAATTATTCCTACTTAAATCCCACGTTTATTAGAATGACATGTCTGCCACAGCTTCTGTTCTTGAGTATCTTCCTAGTTCATCTACTCTATGGCACAATATTTGTTTTTGAAATCGTTGGAAAACCCCCGCCAAACCACCCCTTCCGATTTAAGCGGAGCAGTTAAAACCCCGGTTTTCCAGGGTCTTACAAGAAACGCACTTTCTAGTTCATCTACTCTATGGCACAATACGCTAATTTTAGAATTACAAATTACTGAAATTATTGTCTCAACTCACTCTACATAGCTTCAAATACTTCACAAAATAAAACTTAAAAATTGGTCCTAGCTCTACTTTCACAAGAACGAATAAAATATAAAGAGTATTTGAAGCAAAACAATAAAACAAAAGTAGGGTTTCAACTTTCAATCATTAATCAGGGAAAAAAATTATAATTATTATTTTTTATTTGTAATTAAACAAACATGACTAAAATTAGTAAGAAAATCAACAGTTTGACCCAAATTTTAATCATTTCATAACATTATGCTTGAAAAAAAGAACAACTTACAATATGTTCGTACTGACGAGGATCAATGTCCATTATTGAAAGCAAGTTTTTTTTTTTTTAATTTTCCTAAAACGAAAGATATTTGCAGGTGGCGGTTTCTGTTTTTGGCTCCCGTTATTGTCTCTGCAAAAATGGTATGTGGGTGGCAGATGATCAGAAGCGAAGGGCTTTCGAAGCTTTTGGTTATTTCTCGTAAATAAAATTATATATTTTGTATCTGAAACTCGGAAGAAAGGAACAAGCCAAGGAGACGATATAATCTCATCCCAAACTCCATCTAACTATCATATAATTTATTATATTTTTTATCAAAAAAAAAGCTTATAATTTATCTGTTATATTTATTAATTTTTAAAAATAAATAGATTTTATCCTTCCTAACTATAAAGTCTTTCCAAAAAAACAAAACAAACTTTAAAAAATTTAAATATCCAGCAGCTTGTGAGTGTGATTATAAAAAAAAAATTAAAAAGAAAAAAAAGAAAAAAAAGAAAGGCCCAATAATGTTAAATATTTAGTCATGTGATTTGAAAAAAAGCCCAATAATTTTAATATTCAGCCATGAATAAAACACTCTCTACACAACCCGAGAGCAGCTCTCTCTCTCTCTCTTTTTTTTTTTTTTTTTTTTTTTTTTTTTTTTTTTTTTTTTTTAAAAAGGAAATTATATTAAACCGACCAGAGATTACATGATATGAAGGAAGGAATCTTTCCCTTCCAAAAACCAACATCATCTCTATGACTATCACAAGCTAAATTAAATCATGTATAGATTCAAAATATTCTAATCGTATTTTGAATTTCCGAGATAATCCAAGAAGGTGCTCTCTATATCTTCAATAAAAATTGCTCTCTTTATCTTAAATTTTTACACAAATACATTGTTCCATATTGGGATAATTAAATTTATGGGTAACTAGAAAATGTTTGTGTAATTAAGTAATTAAGACTTAGTATAGATAAAGTATAATTAAGCTATTAGTGGAATGATTGTATTGCAAAACCTTCACATGTTAAAGGTATGTATGCCAATGAGTCTATGTGGGGCTCACATATGGTCTCGGTGGTGATCTATTTTAATTTTTATATGAATCATGTTGTTTGTATGTTTAAATAATTTTTATTTTTAATTATATTTTCGAATATATGTTAGAAACTCATTTTGTTTAATTTAATTGGTTGCATTTTGATCTTTATAGAATATATATATGTGTGTGTGTTTATGCATTTTTTTTTTTATAGATGAAAAATAATATACAATTAATGCTTTTTTCAAAAGGAAGAATGTGAAAGCATCAAATGTTAGTGAGCAGTCAGAGTCAAATACTTGTATTAATTGTATATATCATGTTTTGATTTCTGATAATCCTCCTACTAAATCTCAAAGAATTGAAGTCGATGGGAGTTTTGATATTAATTTGTTAGAGCAAACAACATATTTGGGAGTATCCTACTGACATGCATAATGAAATTAGGAGAGTTTATATTAAAGCTGGTCCATATCAATGCTTTCTTTCAAAATATCCAAAATCTGGGGAAAAGCATCAACTAAATTTTCAAGCATTATGGTTCAAGTAATTTCCATCATGATTGAAATTTTACAAGTAATTTCGACTAAAGTAAACAATTCTATTCAAGAAGAAATTGGTGATGCTAAATTTTGTTTAATTGTTGATGAAACTAGAGATGAGTCTAAGAAGGAGCAAATGTCTATTGTGATAAAAGTGGATGTGTACTCAAAGAACGGTTCTTTGGGCTTTTGTTCATATTATGGATAATGCACCGTTGACATGCTTTAAAGGGTGGATTTCTTTTTTGTCCTTTCTCATGTTCATAATCGAAAATTTCTTTTCTCACCTCCCCTTACATATTCACCCCCAACCCATTCTCTCCAAATTTCTTTCCGATAATGCCCTCCCTCTTCTCTTTTCTTTTCTTTCCAATTTTTTTTTTCTTTTTATTTGTAATTTCCCTTTATTTTCGTTCCATTTTATTTTTTTAATTTACTTTTACTTTTTTATTTCATTAATTTTTTTCCTTATTTTATTTTATTTTTAATTTAATTATTTAATTATTTTATTTTATTTTATCTTAAATACTTTTTATATTTATATTTTAAATCTCTTTTACTTATTTAATATTATTTATATATTTATTCTCTTTCATTTGTTTAATAAATCTTATACATTTTTTTATACATATTCGTTATTTATTTTGAAAGTAGAGAAATTTGCTTTAGTGAGAATGTTTGAAATGGCATTCAAGGGCCGTAGTGGGGTGGTGTGGGTCGTGCCTTTGGTTCTCCGGGACCAAGGTTCGACTCCCCGATTATGCTACACCCTTGACTTATCCTGGTGCAGTACGTTTGGGGCTGCATATTGGGCCTCCGGTTTGCGCATCAGGGTTGGGTCCGAAGGGTCTGACCCAGGTGATTTCCGAGTCATCAAAAAAAATTGTTTGAAATTGTTATACTCACTTGCTGATTACACCCAAAGATTAATACGATAGTTGCAACACAATTCTTTCAATTGGATCCAACACTTCTAACTTTTGCAATTTAACTTTAAAGAGTAAACACAATAAAAAAAAAAATTTATAACACCAAATTCCCTAATTAGTAAATATAACAATTTATTCATTCAATTTATCACGATTAGTTGTTATACTCACTTGCCATTAAGGTCCCCTACAGTTCCAAACCAAGAACGTCAAGAAATAAATATTGTTCATGTTGGTAGACATTTTTTTTTTGGAATAATTTGAAATCCCGCTGCCAAACCACCCCTTTCGGGCTTAAGCGGAGCAGGTAAAATCCTCACTCTCTCGGGCTCTTAGAAGAAAAGCACTCCCTGAATTCTAATTCAGAACCTCAAGGTGAGATCATGAGCTCTACACCACCAAGTCACGCCCATTGGGGACAATAGGGGTGAACACAATTTCGGGTCAAACCGCGAACCGCATCGAACCGCACCGCACTGACCGAACCGCGCGGTTTGAAAAAATATTAAAAATGATTTTGAACCGCACCGAATCGAACCGCAAATTTCGGGTCGATGTGCGGTTTTGACTCATGTCAAACCGCGAACCGTCCAAACCGCATATTTTGACCCGAACCGCCTAAACCGTCGACCCGCGTACAAATTAAATATTATTTTATATTTTTCTTCTTCTTTAACTATGAAAATTAAGATATTTAATGATCATATAACAATATGTAATGAATAAATGAAAATTATGTAATTTTTTCTTCAATTATAATGTGAAAACACACAAAATTTTCTTAAAAAATTTATAATCCAAACCGCCGACCCGAACCGCCCAAACCGCTAAACCTCCAACCCGAACCGCCGCGGTTTTCCTTATCAAATTTGCGGTTTCGTTTTCTAATTTCCCAAACCGCCAACCCGCGCGGTTTGAAGTAAAAAACGAAAAAGCCGCCCCGAACCGCACCGCGAACACCCATAGTGGACAATGTTGGCAGATATTTCGTGTAAGTTTTCTTACACTCTCATTATCATGTACCATTCATCCCAACGTGGCGGTGTGAATATTCATCGTACGAAGTTGAAGGATGTGCCACTTGTTATAAGATTTGTAATCAATTATGGTACAAAAATATTGGGTATATCATCAAGTGCGTTAGGAGAAGACTTTGGAGGCAACATAAATTAGAATGTGTTTTTATATTTTTAAGTGTATTTTTTATATTATTACTTGTACTCTTCCTTTTTTTTTAAAAAAAAAAATTGCTAACATACAATAAAACATTTTCTATTATATATAAATAGTGTTAAATAATTTAAAAAAGAATCAAAAAATTAAATAAATAAATAAACACAAAAAATAATAATAATAAATAAATTGTAATATTTATTAAACAAATAAAAGAGAAAAAATATTTTTTTACAAAAAAAAAAATTAATTTATAAAATAAATACATATATATATATATATATATATATATATATATATATATATATATGATTTTGGGGATGGGTAAATAAATAATTTGCAAGGAAACAAAAGAGAGGGGGAAAAACATAGGGGTGAGCAATGGTTCCGGGTCTACCCGGAACCAATTGGAACCAGCCGAAAATCCGGATTTGGAATCGGAACCGGTTGTAACCGGTCCGGTTCCAACTACAAGGAACCGGTTGTAACCGGTTCTGGTTCCGGTTCCAGAATAATCGGAATCGGAACCGGACCATAGAATCGGAACTGGAACCGCATTTCAGAACCGGATTAGATACCCGGTTTTGATATCACTCTTGTGCCTTCATTATCACATTTCCCCCCCTCTTATTTCTCTTCAATGTATGATAATAATTTTTTTTTTCTTTGGCAACATATCATTGTTAAAACTCATGATTTGCTTGTTGATGCAAGATGCAAAAATAATTGTGTGTCTCTCTTGTAGTACCTCCTTGGCTTACAAAGATTACTCAAAGAATATACGAAAATTTAGTGCTGTTCCCCTCAGCAATTAATCACATTCTCATCAATGAATACCAGCCTAACCAAGGGATAATGGTTTGTGCTAAGCTCTCCTATATCTGTGCATTCTGTAGTACCCACTCTTTATTTTGTAAAGCTTTTGACGATGGTTATTAATAATGGTTTGTATAATATTGCTATCCCAGTTCTGATGGAATTATCGTTTGGTACAGCCACATCAAGTTAATAGGGTAATTCGGAACCGGACCAGAACCGGACCGGAACCGAATAATAGGGTACCCTATTTAATTGGGTAAGTTCCGGTTCCACTTAATTAGGAACCGAATTTTTCCGGGTAGGTTCGGGTTCCATGCGGAACCGGAACCGAAACCGGTTTTGCTCACCTCTAGAAACACAGCCCTCTTCATGGAGAAAATCAGTTCCGCCTCACACAAATTGGTCGGTTAATTTTTTTCAGTATAACCTATGAAACCTACATTCACTAAACCGCACAAATGGGACCAAGTTCCATACCATATTACAAAGATGGATGGCCCTTAGAAAAAGAACCGTCCTTACAACTATATACAAACGACACTAAGTTCTGGGTAATGAAAGAAAACGTTGCACCCTAAATGATAAAACACGCCCTTCACATAGTTCTGGGATATGATTCAATAACCTTTTAAAATAGTTAATTGCTAAATTAGTACATAGTAATCATATTGTCTTGAGCAAACAAAGAATTAGGGCTCAATTGGCTTAGGCATGACCACAAGCATATTCTGAGACAAGATTTTTTTACAATCATCCGATCAACACAATCAATCTCTTATCAAGGGTTCTATTGAACAGTAATGCGGATTCATTTCTCAATTAAGAATGTACTAAGAATTAAATCAATTGTCGTGGACTCCAGTGGGTGTTGGGCTCCACTTATCTCTTCATTGTTGATCCAGTGTTAAGCACAAAATCAACTCAATACTGGATCCTAATTCATTGAACAGAAACAGAGATGAATACTTGACTTTTAGAGATCAACTCAGAAAATTCTAGCCAAAATAATTGTCTATTAAACTGCCAATCCTCTAATACACATAACATGCAAATATAAATCAGATGAAACATTAAGGATCCTACAATGTTGATCATAAATGTTACCAGTTGACTGAAATTAACATCAAATATGTTCCACATGCATCTCCAATGTTTAAAAATACGTGGCGGCGCCTCGAGGCGGCCGGCCATTGAGGCGCGAGGCGGACCGCCTCGAGGCGGCGAGGCGGGCGCCTCGATCCAAAACATCAGAATAATAATCAAAATAGTAATATCATAATAATAAAAACATGTTAAATCCAAAATACATTCATTTCTACATAATTCATAATATGTTCATAAAACTATTGATAACTAATCCCTAAATAAGCTATCATTTGTATCTAGCGGCATGAAGCTTGGGTCAAAATCTCTCTCATCATCAGATGTGTCATCCTCCAAATAACCTCCTTCACTTGTATTGTCTTCATCCACTAATTGTGGAGCTTTTCCTTTCCCTAACAAATAACATAAAGTCTATTATTTTTTAATTTTTATTATATAAATTGCATTATTTGTAAATATTAACTTACTTTGGTCTCTGTTCCTTTTTTTTGCAGATGCTTTACTTCCACTCGGTTGGACAATGGAAGTATTCTCTACAAAGCTTCTCTCGGCCACCCATTCATCATCAGAAGGCAACTCTTCCTCAATCAAAGGATCATGATCCGCTTGAAATGAATGTTTTTTCATGAATTTTTGCTTCAATCGCATATTGTACATTATGTAAACTAACGAGTTCAATTTGTCGGTGGATAATCTATTTCTCTTCTTTGTATGAATCTACAAAATATTTATTCAAATTATCATAAGTTCACCGAAAAAAGTTATATTCACAAATTATTAATTATTATTAGATCATACCATATTAAATGTACTCCAGTTGCGTTCACACCCCGAGGATGAGCATGTTAGACTTAAAATCTTTATTGCTAAAGACTGTAGTTGAGGAGTTTCATCGCCAAATGCATTCACCAGTCAGCTATAATAAAAATAGAAAATTGAATATACACTTTTCAAATTCATATAATATCTTATAGTGAATAATAACATAAAAGTGATAATTCACATACCAGGACTACGATTGAAGACGGTGTTTTTAGCAAGACTGAGGCCAAATAATCCTCGCTTATGTAGAAACGCATCCGCTTGTATATCTGCAGCATATTGATCTTCAGGATTGGGCAACAGTTTGGCCATGCAATGTATAAACCCATGCCTAATCTCCGGATGCTTGGAAGGAGGATTGTCTGCATATTGGATATGAGGATTCAAAAAATAAGCAGCCGCATGCAATTAGCGGTGCAACTGAGACTCCCACCTATCATCAATTATTTTCCATATCTCTTTGTATGCACCAACCTCATTTCCCAAATTTTTTGCTATCTCCTCTTTTGCTCTATCCATGGCACCATATAAAAATCCCATAGCCGGAAATTTTTCTCCATCTGTCATCCTCAACACATTAACTAGAGGTTTGGTTGTTTTCAAAGCATAAGCAACACAAATCCAAAACCTATCACTCAAAATTATCTTTGAGGCATCTTTCCCTTCTGACTTTTTGGAGAAAGTCATGGCATCCCAATCTTTTGAAGTAAACATTTGCCGCAAGGGTTGCTTCAAACCACACATACTTTCTAATGTTAAGTATGCAGTTGCAAACCTTGTCGGAGCGGGGCGAACTAAATCTTTCTTTGTGAAAGTTCTCATTAAAGCCAACACTGCTCCATGATTATAAATGAAATTACTAACCTGTTAAATGACATCAACAATTACGAATTTATGATTTTAAATTTTGAACTAAGAAGAAATTTAATAAAATATGTAAGTTTACCTTTTTTGCTTTTAACAAAGCATTTTTATGTTGTGGTAGCTTTCCAATATCTTCAAGCATTAAATCAATACAATGTGCCGCACACGGCGTCCACCACAATCGTTTCCTCTTTTCCATTAAAAGTTCACCCGCTTTCTTATAATTGGATGCATTATCTGTAATCACTTGAATCACAATGTCTTCGCCTACTTATTCTACAACGTCATCAAGCATATTGAACAATAAATTTGCATCCTTCACTACATCACTAACATCCACAGATTTAAGAAAAATAGTCCCAGACGGATTGTTCACAAGGAAGTTTACCAATTGTCTTCCTCTCATATCCTTCGACCCATCCGACATAATGCTCACCCTTGTTTGGCTCCATGTTTTCTTTACTTCATCAACAACTTCCTTCGTATTTTCTAATTCTTTTTTCAGTATAGTTGTTGATAACTCATATGCTGTCGGTGGTTTTAGTCCACGACCAAAATTTCCAATTGATCGCATCATATTAGCAAATGATGGACTGCTAGCAACATTAAAAGCAATGCCATTCTCATAAAAAAAACCTACCAATATCTTGTATTGTCTGATCACGAAGATCTTGAACACTTCCTTGTGAAGGGCGTATCGGATTGTCCTCCAATTCTCCCTCTTCAATATTCACTAAATACCTATCCATCGGCCCTCTAATGGTTCTCTTTGATATACTCTCTTGTGAACTACCAAAAGCTGAACGGTGTAGAGAGACACCTTCATCAATTCTTTCTTCTCGATAAAGTTGTGCAGCTTTTTTTGTATCTTGTTTTTTCTTCATAAAATCATTTATTTCGGATTGTACTTCTGGAGGAACCATTGTACATGACGCGACGTTACCCTTAATACCCGCAAGATATTCTTTCATTCTATACACACCCCCTTTGATTGTCCTACTGCAAAAATTACATTCAATACATTTATATCCTCCCTTCCCATCTTCCACAGTAATTTCATGCCCGTACTTCCAAGCCGGATCAGATCGAGATGTCATCTTACTACATGAAAGATGAAACCAAATTAAACCACAAGTTTATCAACAACACAATTGAAACAAAAATAAAAAAATCCATTAAACTACATGATGCTACAATTCAACTCAACAAATCAAAACAGAACCATTACTTCATAACAGTAATTTTAACCTACACTGATTCAATTATTCATAACCTACTGGTGGTATTCTTCTTCATTATTCATAACCGACTGGTTTGTGCATATATAACCTACACTGATTCAGAGGAAGTACCATTTTTTTTTTCTAAAATTGAATTACAATTGTGCATAAACACACCACTTAATCAGATGCATAAACACACCACATAATCAGATGCATAATTAGAGACATGCTTTTATTGGCAATTAACAGAGAGGAAGTTGAAGCTTCGAACCAGAGAGCGATGGAGTTACGGCCGACGGCTACGACTGGCAGGTAACGGAGATCTAGAAGCTGTCGGCGCAGTGTAATGAAGATCTAGAAGATGCCGAGAGTGGAGATGCCGAGAGTGGAGAGCCGAGAGTGGAGAGCCAGAGTGGAGAGCCGAGAATGGCGAAGTCGATTTCCAGAGATGCCGAGAATGGAGAGCCGAGAAAGGAGAAGTCGATTTCCAGAGATGCCGAGTGGAGAAGTCGATTTCCAGGGTTTAGAAAATATAATTGTTGCCTTCAAAACGTCGCCGTTTTGAAGGCGACGTTTTGAAGGCAACAGAAAGAATAAAAAAAAAATGGTTTCGTCCTGAGGCGGGCGCCTCAGACCGAGTCGCGACGCCTCGTCTCGACGCGTCCTGAGGCGGCCGCCTCAGACTCTAAAAGCGGGGAATTGAAATAGACCGCAAGAGGCGGGCGCCTCGAGGCGGCGACGCGGCGCCTCGAGGCGGCCGCCTCAGCCGATTTTTAAAACATTGTGCATCTCCAAGAAATATGTAGAATCTCATTTCAATTTCATTCAAGTTCAGGAAATAAGAACAACTAAACTTGAGTAAAGAAATAACCCATATATCAATTATCAATTGCTTGCTAATTCCAACCAGTTTATGAGCATGGAATTACTAATTACTAAAAGATTTTGCACCAAATTCCCTAATTGGTAAATATAACAATTTATTCATTCAATTTATCACGGTGAGTTGTTATACTCACTTGCCATTAAGGTCCCCTACAGTTCCAAACCAATAACGTCAAGAATAGATATTGTTCATGTTGGCAGAGACTTTTTTTGGAATAATTTGAAACATCGCCGCCAAACCACCCATTTCGGGCTTAAGCGGAGCAGGTAAAACCCTCACTCTCTCGGGCTCTTAGAAAAACGCACTCCTGAATTCTAACCCAGAACCTCAAGGTGAGATCATGAGCTCTACACCACCAAGTCACGCCCATTGGGGACAATGTTGGCAGATATTTCGTGTAAGTTTTCTTACACTCTCATTATCATGTACCATTCATCCCAACGTGGCGGTGTGAATATTCATCGTACGAAGCTGAAGGATGTGCCACTTGTTATAAGATTTGTAATCAATTATGGTACGAAATATTGGGTATATCACCAAGTGCGTCAGTAGAAGACTTTGGAGGCAACATAAATTAGAATGTGTTTTTATATTTTTAAGTGTATTTTTTTTATATTATTACTTGTACTCTTCCTTTTTTAAAAAAAAATTGCTAACATACAATAAAACATTTTCTATTACATATAATAGTGTTAAATAATTTAAAAAAGAATCAAAAAATTAAATAAATAAATAAACACAAAAAATAATAATAAATAAATAAATTGTAATATTTATTAAACAAATAAAAGAGAAAAAATATTTTTTTACAAAAAAAAAATTAATTTATAAAATAATTAATTAATTAAATATATATATATATATATATGATTTTGGGGATGGGTAAATAAATAATTTGCAAGGAAACAAAAGAGGGGGAAAACAGCCCTCCTCATGAGTCATGACTATTACCATTTGCATAAATCAGTTCCGCCTCACACAAATTGGTCGGTTAATTTTTTCAGTATAACCTATGAAACCTACATTCACTAAACCGCACAAATGGGACCAAGTTCCATACCATATTACAAAGATGGATGGCCCTTAGAAAAAGAACCGTCCTTACAACTGTATACAAACGACACTAAAACACCGTTTGGTATTGAATTTGGTTAGCTTATATGCTAACTATACATTAGTGATTAAAATCTGCTCTAAACACATAATTAACGTTAACTTATACTCTCACAAAATCAAATTGAAAAAAAACGTTGGACCCTAAATGATAAAACACGCCCTTCACATAGTTCTGGGACATGATTCAATAACCTTTTAAAATAGTTAATTGCTAAATTAGTACATAGTAATCATATTGTCTTGAGCAAACAAAGAATTAGGGCTCAATGGCTCAGGCATGACCACAAGCATATTCTGAGACAATATTTTTTACAATCATCCGATCAACACAATCAATCTCTTATCAAGGGTTCTTCTATTGAACAGGAATGAGGATTCATTTCTCAATTAAGATTGTACTAAGAATTAAATCAATTGTCATGCTTTATCTGACGTGGACTCGAGTGGGTGTTGGGTTCCACTTATCTCTTCATTGTTGATCCAGTGTTAAGCACAAAATCAACTCAATACTGGATCCTAATTCATTGAACAAAACAGAGACGAATACTTGACTTTTAGAGATCAACTCAGAAAATTCTAGCCAAAATAATTGTCTATTAAACTGCCAATCCTCTAATACACATAACATGCAAATATAAATCAGATGAAACATTAAGGATCCTACAATGTTGATCATAAATGTTACCAGTTGACTGAAATTAACATCAAATATGTTCCACATGCATCTCCAAGAAATATGTAGAATCTCATTTCAATTTCATTCAAGTTCAGGAAATAAGAACAACTAAACTTGAGTAAAGAAATAACCCATATATCAATTATCAATTGCTTGCTAATTCCAACCAGTTTATGAACATGGAATTAGTAATTACTACAAGATTTTGCATATCGAAAAATTTACAACTTGGCAACTCGTCCCCTGTATAAATCATGCAATAGAACAAAAACAAAAGCAAGCATTTAAAATCAATACCTATAAAATTCGTAACTAACTTGACGAAGAAAACACATCTTTAACAGCTGAAGCAGCAGTCAAGTAATTAAGCGTGTTCTTCAAAGTTTCCTTCTCCCTCTTGAGCCTCGCCGCCGTATCTTCTAACTCAAGCAACGCTTGTTGCTCTCTAAGAGCACCTTCAAAAGTGCTACCAACAAAAAACGAAAACGGCGTCGGAAATAGATTCCTCCGCAGATCCATAACCTCTTTCTCTGGCTTTCCATCCAAACGATTAGATAATCGAATCACGTCCTTCATATAAACCTCCACGTCATTCGCCAACGCGTCTAAATCTTCATCCCCCGACGGCCTGTCCTCCAGCCACGTCACCTCCGCGACAATATACGGCTTCGTACGGACGACACTCGTGACGCGGAATCTCTCCTGTCCTTTACATATGAGGAAGAACCGATCGTCGGATAACCGCTCGTGCTTGACGATTTCGCCGACGCAGCCGACTTCGGCTGTGCCGGAAACGGCGTCGGAGTAGATGACGCCGAAGCGGAGGTCGGTTTGGAGGAGAGTGTGCATCATAATGCGGTAACGGAACTCGAAGATCTGGAGAGGGAGGATGCCGCGAGGGAAAAGGACGAGTGGGAGCGGGAAAATCGGGAGCTCGACGACGTCGTCTTGTTTAGGGGAATTCGTGTGATGCTTTTCGGGGAATGAAGAAGCTGAGCAGCCGAGGTAATTAAGTTTTTTACGGCGGTGAAAAATAGTGGATGAGGATTTGAATGATTTAAGATTTAAAAAAGTGTTGGGGTTTAAGGAAAGTAACGAAGTAGAAGGTGAGTGAAGGAGCTGAGGGAGAGCCATTTTTGCAACTCTTTTTTTTTTTTTTTTTTTTTTTGAGTTCAATGAATTTTAACACAAACAAGGAACAAACAATTGTTGATTGCCATAACAGTGAAGAGTGAAGTGATTTGACTGTAGAGTTTGAATGATTGACAACTGATATTTGCTAAGTTGAGGCCAAAGAGATGTGGATAATATTTTGGAGAAGAATTTTGGGATGTGGTTTGATATTTTGCCACGTGGGAATTGGGTTATCTGGATATTTTGAGGCACGTTTGATCCTAATGAGGAGTCACTTCTATGAATTGGTTGGTGGTTGTGCATGGCCAAATCATCATTTTCTAATTCCACAGACAAATCTTTGGTATTGAACTTGTTACAAATTGTTAAAAATGAGTGACACATTCAATAATTTGTTCTGAGGTTTGGATTTTTGTTAGGTTGTGGCAGTAGATCAGTATAGTTTAGGGAAGTGGGCCTGAGGTCCTTGAAGTATATCGTTGACTAATCAGTGAGTATATCGTTGGTAATATTTATAAACTAATTTATACTTAACTATTTAAAGACATAAAAAAATGCATGTCAAAGATACCATGTGTTAATGTAAAATGGTGTTTGATATTTGAAATGGTCTGTACCAAAGTAGTATATTGAGCAAGTTTATCGCAAATCCAATGAGAAAGGATTTTCAAATATTTGGGATTATGTTGGTAGACAGTATAATGAACTCTTAAGTTGTATGATATATAACAGGCTGTGTATTCATATTTTAAACCTATTTTACTAGAGGTATGTGGTACAATCCTTGGTTGCACTATCTGCGATTGAATCAGGGTACATTACGATTGCTATAGAAACATTTTCGGATGTAGTGCTAGTGAAGGAGCTAGGTATTCAGCAAGGTGGATTTCAGTTACATTGAAAGTCATAGTGATATTTACCCTTTTTTTTTATACCTCTAATTTTATTGATTCCCAAATATTAGTAATATGCTTATACCATATTCCTGAGAGAATATTGCTTTGCAGTTTAACAAAGAAAAACGTATATCATGCGAACACCAAGGATATTTGAAAGTTCGTGTTTAATCAAGGTTCTGACCCTATGCGAAATTTTTCACAATTAATCAAAACATGTCATAATTAATGTGCCTATGGATTCTCAACAAGCAACCACAATATAAACAAATAAAATAGATTGCGGAAAATAAATCAAGCACCCAAAATCAACACGATAATTTTGGTGACGAAGTGGAAAACTCGTGCGAGTACAAAAACAACTCCGGGTATCTTGGCTACCAGTCCAATCCATTATATAGAGAAAAACTTACAGCGATGGTTAAGACCTATGATGGCAACTCTACCGACTCAAGTACCTCTAAACTGTAAGAAACCAATGAACTTAAGCCCGCACACCACAATTTTCTTCAAAACCTCTGAAGTATCTTAGTGAATCAAATCCTTATGCACGCCGGAACTCCGACTACCAATCTTCCTCTTTGAGAACTCAAGGATTAGGAATTTTGGGTTTGGTTGTGTTGAAGGTTTATCAAAGATTGAATCTCACCATAAACAAAGAAGACAATAAGATGAAATGAGTCTTCAAGGTGGATTCAAAGAAGGTTGAAAGCTTTGAGAAATTTTGGCTCAAGGGATTTCTGTTTCAACCATTGGGGATGGTGGCTACATGTTTATTTATAGGTAGGGTGTAAATCTAGGGTTTTTCAAAGTGAAAATACTGAAAAACGGGTCCAGATCGCAGTCGTGTTCCAACGATTACTCGAACGCACCACGAACACGTGCCTACTGGCAGTCCCACTAGTTTTTTTTTTGTTTTTTATAAATTATATATATATATATATATATATATATATTAGAAAATATAAATAATTAAACAACACTTATAAATACATTATTTTTTAATTTTTTGAGTTGTATTTTTTTAATATAATATGTAGGTCCAAGCCCAAATTAATTAAAAAAATTCCAATACATTTTTATATCAATCTTATTTCTTAAACATATCTAAAATAATTAGATTTAATTTATATGTGTATAGATAATTGGCTATTTTTCATTTTAAATCCACTCATTTATGTATTTTTCCATTTACAAAAGAATAAGGATTTCGTTACATTTAAATAAAAATAACTATGTTTATACTTTTTTTTTGGAAAGTTACAAACTACTATGTTTATACTTAGGTTTGATTATTGATATTCTAATTTATTGATATATTTGTAGTGATTCTTTTTCTAAACCACGCCTTATATAGTTGTTATGTATAAAATATTCACATATTAATATAATTATAATTATTTTGTATATATTTTTTGTATATTTATTTTTTATTTATAGTTGTTCAAAGTACAAATGTTGCGTTTTAGCACAAGGCTTTTAATAATTTAATTAAAAAAAGTGGTCAAATCTTTAATAAATTAAATTAGCGGAAATTTAGTATATAATATACTACATAAACTTAACATACATAATTTTAAAAATAATTTCTTACTTAATTTTTAGGATAAATTGGTATTTTTAGAAATTATGGATAAAAATATAATTCTGAAAATTTTGGGTTAATTTATAAGTTTAGAAACTAATGGTTATTTCATAATTTTCAAAAGTATAGAGATCATCTTGTAATTTCAAAAAATATGTATGAATTCATTATATATTATTTTAGTAAGAAATTTTTTTTGCCCCCACTGACTGAAATTTCTGGATACGCCACTGCCTACTGGAAAGACTCGTTCAAACGCTACTCGAACGCACCACGCACGCTGGCTCTCTGGAATGTTTTGTTCGAACGCTTCCTCGAACGTACCATGAATGTTTGCTCTCTGAAATACTTTGTTCGAACCCAATGGAGAACGTGCCACTAACGCCACATGTTCAAACGCTGAAACGAACGCAGCACTAACGAAAATGCTCCAGCTCTGTCAAAATATCAGTCCAATTGCTCCAAGTTCTTCAAGACTTGTGACAAATCAATTAACTTGTTTTGTCACGGACATTGCCAATAAAAATGGAACTAACAATCTCCCACTTTGGCATTCCGTGAAAAAACACTACCTAATACAAATACTACGGTAAAAGACCCAAAAAGAAAATAATCAACTGTCAACCATCAAAACAGTGAATTACAACAAGACTCGATCTAATAACTAACCAAGTAGTATTGAAATCAATGCCACCTCAGCAACAAACCTGCTTATCTAAAACACCCACAAACAACAATATACCGTGAAAAACATTAGGATTATCAAGGATAATATAAAGCATGTATAAAATTCATGCATGTACCAAAAGATATCATTCTCCCCCCATAATTTTAACTCTCCTTAAAACGAAGATATCAAATGGATATTCTACGCTACCACTCCCCATTAATCTATTCTCCTTTTTTTTTTGTCACGAAATGACAAATGAATAAGGTACTAGGAAAAACAACAGGAGATAACTCATGCAAGAGTATAGGCAAACTGAACTTACTCTCCCTCACTAACAAGCCCACACAGTTAGCTTAAAAACATACGGGAAGTAAACACTCATAGATATGCAAAACAAAAGGTATGCAATGACAAATAACAAACACAAGCACATAATGAGGTATAAACAATGTTTATCAAAAACTGACTGAACCAGCACTCCAAGCAAGTATAATGATACTCAGTCAGTATTCAGCTGTTTATGACAAGAAATAATATGTGTCATTTTAAGTTTGGCTAAATACAACACTTATGCATATGACATAAACACCCAGACATAACAAGCACTTACGTGAAAAATAAGTGCACAACAAAACAAAGTTTAAGACCTTATTATATGAGCTGCACACAGCCAAAGAAATCCAACTCTTAACAAACCAAGTCCACAAAATAGATGTTCAAACCCAGCTCCACTAGAACCTGAAATGAAGCAACATTAATTGCATGTTATGTTATTTTCCCCATAAATATCATGAGCTCATAAATAATAATCATTTCGAGTGAAGGGTTTTTGCCCTTATCTTTTAAAATTGGCCAATTGTCTCTTTTGCATTTGAGACTCATGTAAATTTTTTTTTTGTTTCTTTTTGCTTTTACAAGGGGATAGCAAAGTCATTTAGTCAAATTTCATACTATTCAATAAATAAAGTATGGAAAAAATTAGATTGTCAGTCCAAAAACTCATACATACGATCAAGTCATACATGCGATCAAGTCTTGACAATAATAAAAATCGTGTATGTGAGGTGCAAGTACAAGATATACCAAGAGTTTTTATCACACACACTCATACATATAGAGCATCAAGAAAAATAAAAAACATATTATACATGTATAACCATATATCTTACATATCAGGATCACATGCACATGCTTTTCATGCTCGAAAAGCTACAAAAAAAATTGATCGTTTTCCATAATTTTTTTTTTCAGCTTTAACACGCACAAAAAAAGTAAAGACACAACATGGCTTGTCAATATCCAATGGTACGTGGAGTGGTATCCCGAGTGCAGATCATACTACCGTCCATTCGGAATCGACTATGAAATTTATGTCTGGGTTTCCATCTTATATACCAAGGAACATATAACAAAAACAAAACACACACACCCATGTCAGTGAAAAGAAAGTAAACGTGCAAAAACATAAAACACACGCACACACACATTCAATGGGAAAACAAATGCAACTTCTAGGAAGAGTTACACCGAAGTGCACTCTCATCATGCCTATCAAGGCATTCAGAAGTAGTTAGGAAGTCATCTTGCTTCATCACCCAAAAATTCTTAGGAATCTCTTCCATTTGAGAATTCCTAGTCAACACAACAAGTTTCTCACTAATGAATTGAGCTTGTTTGGTTAGTGCAGAAACTTGAGACACTAGATTTGAGGCATCAAATCTATGTGATACATTTTTAGGCATTTTCTTATATTTGTGCAACATAAAGCACTTAGGCCTAATGTGTCATACCTTGCCACAGTGATGGCATACATGCACAAACCTCGGATGAGAGCGAGGTTTACCTACAACACCTCTAGATCGAGGTTGGACATATGACGAGGAACAAATGGAGGAATCACATGACTACACTCATCAGGCTTCTTAGCTAAGTCATGTTTATGAGGGTTAGGCACAACTATAGACGATGACGCCTTGTTGTAATTAGGCTCAACACCAATACCTAGGCATGCGGTCTAGTTTTTTATTCCCACTAAAAAATACAGACAATTGGGTTCTAGCATTTTCAAGATCGGCCTCTAAAGTTTGGACCCTATCAACTAGGCTTTTGTTCCTCTCCTCTAGGTCATCTACCATCAAAAGGCTTTGCTCAAATTTTGCTTGAGCTTCATTCTTTTCTAGCTCAACTAGTTTCAGCCTCTTATTGACCTCTGTATTAGTCTTCTTAATAGCTAAACTCTCATTAAACAGTTCAATATAAGCTACATGAAGACTTTCCTCATCTACAAACTCATCTAGAGAGACTTCTGAATCAGCATCATGAACTGTATTCTCTCTCTCATCAGGCATACTAGTAGCAAAGACCATAAAGTTCCTCTTATCTTTATGAGACTCATAAGAAGTATAGCCACCTTCTGAATCACTAAGGGAGGCTTCCATGACTTTCTTACCTTTAGCCTTAAGGTATGTGGGACACTCAGGTCTGATGTACCCATATCTTTTACATTCACGGTACTGGATACCACAAGATCTATTATCTATGTCCTCTCTAGACTCTTTCCGGCTATGCCTACTCTCTCTAGGCCTATCCTCCATATCTCTATTACTGCTGCTGTCACTTTTCTCAAGCTTAAGAAATTTCTTAAACCTTTTTGCAAACATGGCTAAATCATGATCCGTGAGGGTATCTGTTGGTTTCTATTTAGGTCCCAAGATCATAACAAGCATGATAAACAAATGTGAATACATCAAAGGAGATAGCGGAATACTCACATCGATCGGTTGAGATGATTCGGCAACAAACAAAACGATTTTTGCCCTCCATTTTGGCGCCACTGCAGTGCAGATTTTTCTACCCACTGTTTCAGTTTTGAGTCACCATTTTGAGCTTCGAATCTTCGTCGTTTGATTCCCGGCTCGTGGGTAGGTTTCCCTAACACCTTCGTATGTCTCCTAGGAGTGTGCTAGCACTTAGATCTTGCCATAAAACCCTCAAAGATGCTCCATCATTCACGCCATTATTGGACAGTGAACAGCCCCTTGGGTGTGAGCTTGAACAAGAGAGAGGGAGATGAGAGAGTTGTCTAGGGTTTTCAAAATTCATCTAATGAATAAAAATGAATACCAAAGTGTAGAGAGAGATTTTTGTTTATATACTTTAGGTAAAACCATTTCACCTTTTACCCTAAACTTGGTAGGTGTGGGTAAATGGTTTTTCCAAAAGTAAAACAAGGTAGTTGGGTGGTAGGTACACCTACCACACATGGGCCCCACATATTTGAATTCAAAATTCAAATATCTCTACGAATATTTATCGCGGCTCGGTTCCGTTTAATCCGATTAAACGAAATTCCGTCATTAAATAATTAAATCTAATTTAATTAAATATTGATGCGACGCAAATATATTACGAACGTCGTTTACGAATTAATTCTAAATTAATTCGTTCGTTCGCATTAAAGTCCGACTTTAATTTCGTAATGAAATCCAATTCATATTAATATATCCGATATATTAATTTTAGTCCATTCGAATAAATTAAATAGAAAAATCAAATTTAACTATTAAATTTATTTTACCGATTAATTCCAAATTAATCACGTTCTCTCTCTTTAGACGATACTTTATCCCAGATAAAATATCTCCGTAATTAATCCCAGATTAATTTTCTCTCTCATCAAAATAATCCCAGATTAATAAAAGTGCGAGTCATACATCATCGGTGAATCATTGGGAAGCGACCCATGAGATCCCCGGATATGTTGGCAGTAAATACAGTCATCGGACTATCCGAACACGTAAGTACCAAGTACTACATTTTACCGATTCACAAGACAAGGTTGGCTTCTAGCAAAGCACCATGCTTACCCAATTCTCCGGAAATATCCTTACATGAATGAAGGATCTGTATCAGGCGTAGTATACATCGTATAATGCATATCGATCTAGTATCGGATGGTCACGTGCTAGGCCTGGGGCTGGAGTTGTGTCTGCCCCGTACGAAGCACATGTCGGATGTCTGGTAACTAATCTCTATAATCGGATATACATGACCTAGTCATAATATCCCAATGGCCGCGCAGCACTTAAGAGCACTAATACCGTATCCTACGTGACATCATCTCCACTATGAATGGAGTCATACTTCCGTCTTGACATCACACCCAATACTCTACGATTCTCAATATACCTAGTATTGGCGTACACAGAACCAGTTAAAGTCCTGGACGACCTCAACCAAAGTATATTGATTGTCGTAAGTATTAGCGGTGCAAGTCTCAGGTTAAGACCAAATACACCTACCCTGATGTCGGACTCCCATAGACACACAGTCATACTACCAATGGGATTCCTAGAGGGTCTATCCAGAGCGAAGCTGTTTCCCATACCATCGGTGAAACACAACCTCATACTACACTTGCATAAGTATCCAATACATAAATATATGATAACTATGCCTGTTATGCCCTCATAACGTGCACAAGTGCAATACTAGTCTTTTACGCATTTATCGATGTCCAATCTCGATAATACTCTGACTATGGATATTTAATGATTTATCCTATGTGGACTGATACTGTCTCATATCATTCTCCATCCAGGAACAAATCATATGGACCTCTCATCATTTATACATCTAGGGTGATCTAATCACAAATGATAAGAGAGCAATCTCCTTTGTCACATAGTTAATTTATACAACAACACCATGATCTGTACAAATAGTGACGCTATGGGTCATAATTGTCCAACAATCTCCCACTTGGCCTATAGTCAGTCACTCGAGTGTCTTACACCCGAACTATGTACGGTTGGCTCAAACTGCTGAGAAAAGGTTTTCGTCAGCGGATTTACATGATTATCGTCTAATGCGATTTATACGATCATTACATCACCATGATGTATGATCCGAACGAATCATATGAATATCAAAGTATATATCTGGATCGTTGATGAGACCATTAATTCTTTAGCCTGTGCTGACGCCTAGCTCAGCCGCTAACATAACTATATCTAATTTAATTAGATTTATTATCGACCCAAATGACTTCTATTGCTGCCTCAGCTGCAGCAATAATCCGTATTTGTTGTTTATATGGTAACAGTATCTTGCTTGGAAGATTTCCAGCTCACTGTTCCGGTATTCAAATTTTATAGGACCGTTTGTGACTTATAGTCTTCTTTATCGGTTTGGAAACTTGCTACAGCGATCCCAGTCACTTCAAGTTCTCCTTCTCCATAGACTAAGACAGCATCTTTAGTTCTCTGAGATACTAACGGATGTTCTTAACTTCAATCCAGTGACTATCACTCGGATTGGTCTGATTGTGACTCAATATGCTCAAAACGTATGAGACACCAGGTCACGTACATTTTAAATGTACAATTTCTCAGAGAGTGTTAACAACTTTAAATCTATCCCAATAGATCTTTATTCCTAAAATAAAGGTTGTTACTCCTAAGAATTCTACGGAGAATTATCTCGAAAGCCAAGCTTTCGCCGATTATTTTATGGGAATATCATTTCCAAGAAATGACATATATTATCATTATTTTATACAGGACATTCATTGTCAGTGCGCTCCCACTAACCTCCTTATATACACAAGAATTATTTTCGTTTTGAATTAAATCATAAATCATTATGATTACATCAAAACGTCAGCTCCAAGAACCTTATGCTTGCTTCAACCCAAACATGGATCGAACAACCCGCAAACCTAGTTTGCTGATTTAGGTACGACAAAATCGTCAGGATGTTATAAACATCCTCCAAATGGTTTCCGTTTAAGGAAAGCGATTTTGATCTTTAACTGACACATTTCATAAATGTACAATTCCAGCAAGCATTATCCAAATGGATTTACCGTGGCAACAGGTAAAAGGTTGAACCGTAATCAACACAATGTTGATAACGATACCTTTTCGCTAAAAGCCTAGCTTTGTACGTTGGTATGTTGCATCCATGTATGTCTTCCTTGAAGACATTTAAGTACCAATAGGCACAATGCCTTACGGTACATCAACTAGTGTCTAAACATAGTTGGTATACATGGAATCCACTTGGACTCATGGCACTTTGCCATAAAAGGGATTTGATACCTTGTATCACTTCCTCAAACGTATTCGGTTGGTCTACCTCAACAAGATTGACATCTTTATGAGGTGAGATCAGAAACCCTACCCCATGTTGTTTTTTGATTCTCTCCGATCTACGCGGTTCTTGTGTATTCGAAGATTAATGGTACAGTTTCATCCTTGATGAACTATCTGTATTCCATTAAGGATTTCGTGCATTGAACAGTATTACTCCGACTTTCATCGAGTTATACCATCCTTCCACTTACCACTGCATATCGGTATTCCTTTTAGGAAAACCGCATGGTGAGCAACAATAACATTGTTCTCTCGTGAGATGTATAAGTACTATACTTATGGTATCCCTAGGATGACCTACAATTGACACTTATCCAATTTGGGTTTTAGTTTGGTACCATCCAAACATATGCCTAGCATATCCAAATCATCAGGAATGAGAAACCTGATTTCTTTCCCGTTCATATCTAATATGATATCTGTCAAACAGATTATTATGGAACCTTATTCTAAATAAGTATTGCACTGTTAATGCATATCTGTTGAAGGAAATGGTAGCTCAGAGCGACTCATGATTAACCTTATCATGTCCAACAAAATTCGGTTTCTCCGTACGGACACATAGTCAAACTGACGTGTCTCGGGAGGAGTCCTCATTGAAAGAATACTGTACTCTTTCATGCATGTTTGAAACTTACTGCTTAAGTATTTTCCATTACGGTCTTACCGCGACGGTTCAATACTTTAGACGATCTGTTTGTTTACTTCATGTCGAAACTCCAAAAGTTCTCGATTTGTGTTCTTCAAAAGAAACACATAACCATAATGTGATGCCACATCCGTTAAGGTCACGAAACATTCATATTCATATCTAGAATTGCTAGATATGGGCCCACTTACTTCACTATGAATAGGGCTAACAGATCGGTGGCACTAGCACTTTTACCAAGTAAATAGTATTTTAGGCACTTTACCCAATAAACTAGATTCGTAGACTTTATTTGAATAGAATCAAATTAGTCCTAGTACCCACTCTTCGAAAGTGTGGATATACGAGTCTTGTTTAATTGTGTCCCAGACAACAACGCCACAAATAAGTCTCTACTGATCAAATCAGTTTGAGCTATATATTTGTCATTTTATATGTTTGAGATTTTATTTATATTCAAAATATAAATTATGTTACTCACATCTAATGTGTTTATCTTAATATCATTCTTATATAATGAAACACTTTAGTGTTCTAGAATATAAAGGTCTGTCCGCACCGGATTAAACACTGATATAAAGATAATGTTTCTAGTCAAACTAGTTACATTATAACAGTTCCTAATTTAAGTATATACCCAAAAGGTAGTTCCTAAACTTAGGATTCTACGGTCGAGACAGCGACTTTCATCCCGTTTTCGATTCGCAGATTAATCTCATCTTGAAGTCAGTATCCTGCTCACAGCATATTCTGAATATCAATCCATATAATTTATGTACCACACTAAGTATTTTAAAATCCAATTTTAATACTAGTAATAGACAATATTGACAAACATCTTAAAGTCAGAGCCTTGCCTTTCTATAATTTCTTTGTGTCTGCCATATCCAAACGACAGTCACTTTAGGATATGTCATTTATCTTCCCAGAAGATCATAATGATTTTGCCTTCACCCTTTCAAATATTTCAGAAGCCTTTGGCCAAGCCTTGGGTTTCTAGAATATTGAAGTATGGTGCGCCTTGCGCCACTTACCTAATTGCAAAGTTTGACTTTATCTCCTCGAGAACAGTCTTTAACCCTCTAAGAGTTATTTATTGCAATTTTAATACTTCTTAAATCTAAACATAGATTTATGATAAGTATATCGAATTAAGCACTTAAGTTATCATCACTAAATCTTCCAAAGATTATGCTCTACTATTTGTTTAATTCTTGGCTTAGGCATAATAGGTTATTTTATCAAATAAAGTAACTTATTATTTATTTCCAGAACCATACTGAAATTATTCCCAATTTAAAATATAGTCGTTTAAATACATTTTCACCTAGGATTATGCTTTTAAACACTAATCTTTTATTCATCTTGATTCTAATAGTCCAACTATTTAATCAACGATTTGTGGTACTATGTATTATATTGATTATTATAGTCCAACTATACAATCAAATATAATTTAAATCAATTAACCTCAATTACATTGATTACTATAATCCAATTATAAAATCAACTGTAAATTGAAATTAATTAATTCAAATATATTGATTACTATAATCCAATTATATAATAAACTATAATACAGTCCAACTGCTTATTAAAAAACAATTTAAATATTAGTCCAACTAACATTTAATTTATATGACGAATAATTTGAATGAGCGCGTATGGCAAGTAATTAAACGAATATTGCAAATTCAATTCTTGCCTTCCACTATTTTTCGGCGAGCCTCTAACCCTCTGTTGAGTACTCGGGAAACCGTGTTTCCTAGTGGGCTAGGATCCCGTTAAATATCACACAATCTTGACTTTGGCCAACAAATTGTATGATAATTAACTAGGTAGATCTCTAAGATCAATTGGATCTCATCCAATTCCTAGATCCGTAGGAGACATCCAAGTCCGAAATTATATCTTATATATGTCCAATACATCCAATGTATTACCTAACCCTTTTCCTCTGAATCAACTAAGCCTTGGCTTTGGCACAACAAACCTAATGATCCCAGTCAAGCGCGACCCATTGACCATGGAAAGCTTCGTAATCAATGTCGATGGACAAGAAGTGGTATTGACTTTGGCCAACAAACCACAACTTGGACAAGACACCAATATAGAACAAAACTCTCGTGATTCAAACACATCTTGGACGGACAAAGGGCTTGACTTTGGCCAACAACCCAATGCCAATCTCGGATCTTGAGTAAGAATCACTCAATGGAAGGAAAAACGCATGATATTTGATGAAGGTTTTTCGCGTGCAAATTGGCTACCAATTTATTATCTTTGTTTAGATCTCATCATCATACACCCTTAAACATGCATTCTAAACACATAATAAAGCGCATATAAAAATAAATAATAATGATATGCGGATGGATACTTAACACATTGATCCTAGATCAAATCTCTCCCTTTATCTCTCAAACTAGCACTTGTATTATTTCTACCTGTTACACTACACTACTAAATAAACCTCATTTACATTGAGGGGAATATGTGAGAAGAGAATACAAAGAGAATAGAGGTGATAAGGCTGGACACACATGTCCAATTTAATAAATTGAATTTATTACAACAATTTCCAAAATTGCCCTCACCCGACTAATATCCATCCGATATACATTATTCATTCATCACAACCATGTATTCACACAAGCATGTTATCAATCAATCTAATCAAATTATTTAATCTGATAATTAGTGATCATCCAATGTTCAAACAACGATTTGATTTTGCGCGAGTCAAACTCGTTTTTGCGAATAAGTACTCAAAGTACGAATTCTCGAATTAAATTAAACTACAACATTAAATCCAATTTAATATGTATTTAATACTAATTCACTATTTTAATTCCAAATTAAATATTACACTTTATTAATAAACCTTTTACGACTTAAATTCCAAATTTAATCGTTACGGGTCTCAAAGCCCGATTAACGTCCAACATCAGTTTAATTCAAGTCCAATGGGCTTTAAATTAATTTTTTAAGGCATGGGCTTCGGCAACCAAAGCCCAATCAAGGAGTAACCCCATAAGCCAAGAAATCAATTTCGGCCCATTAGGCCCAATTAAACTTTAAAGGTTTATAAGTCACATTTGGGCTTTATGGAAGTGATTTTGGGCCCAATTGGATCCAATCCAATTTTCCTAAACCCAACTTTGTACAACAAAGCCCAATAAGCCCATTTAAAACTTTAAAAGCCCAAATCAAATTTCAAGGCCCAATAATTAAATTACCAAATTCCAAATTTCCAATTTAATTACCAAAGTGTATTACATGATTAATTAACCAAATCAATATTTCCAAAACATCATTATGTCCAATTAATCATGCTTTTATCATCATCACATGTCCAACATACTTTGATGAAAAATCAAACTCAATCATCATGCTCAAAGTCTTGGCCAAGGGATGCATTTTTGTCCAAATCCGAATTCAATCCAATCAAATCCAAATTAACATTAAATCAGCATCCCGTATGATTTCCAACACATCAAATGAATTAAAAAATCAAAATTCCAAGACTATTAGGGCATATTACATTCGGCCAACATAAGGAATTTAGGGTTTTTAGTGCAATTCAAAATTAAATCCAATTCAATCTCAAATTAACATTTCCAACATCATTTTAACTCATCCAATGAATCAAAATCAAAAAATCCAAGATTATTAAAAGTCCCTATATATTCGGCCAACATATAATTTTGGGGAAAATTTGATCCAATCATTATTTCATTAAATTGATCCAATCAATCTTAAATTAAACATGTATTAAGCATACTCAAACATCCAATTTATTCAAATCATGCTCAAATACAAAATACCCAATTTTAAGCCCTAAAACATTTCATGTTTGAACCTAGGCTCTTGATGCCATTGTTGGTTTCTATTTAGGTCCCAAGATCATAACAAGCATGATAAACAAGTGTGAATACATCAAAGGAGATAGCAGAATACTCACATCGATCGGTTGAGACGATTCGGCAACAAACAAAACGATTTTTGCCCTCCATTTTGGCGCCACTGCAGTGCAGATTTTTCTGCCCACTGTTTCAGTTTTGAGTCACCATTTTGAGCTTCGAATCTTCGTCGTTTGATTCCCAGCTCATGGGTGGGTTTCCGTAACACCTTCGTATGTCTCATAGGAGTGTGCTAACACTTAGATCTTGCCACAAAACCCTCAAAGATGCTCCATCATTCACGCCATTATTGGACAATGAACAACCCCTTGGCCGTGAGCTTGAACAAGAGAGAGGGAGATGAGAGAGTTGTCTAGGGTTTTCAAAATTCATCTAATGAATAAAATGAATACCAAAGTGTAGAGAGAGATTTTTGTTTATATACTTTAGGTAAAATCATTTCACCTTTTACCATAAACTTGGTAGGTGTGGGTAAATGGTTTTTCCAAAAGTAAAACAAGGTAGTTGGGTGGTAGGTATACCTACCACACATGGGCCCCACATATTTGAATTCAAAATTCAAATATCTCTACGAACATTTATCGCGGCTCGGTTCCGTTTAATCCGATTAAACGAACTTCCGTCATTAAATAATTAAATCTAATTTAATTAAATATCGATGCGACACAAATAGATTACGAACGTCGTTTACGAATTAATTCTAAATTAATTCGTTCGTTCGCATTAAAGTCCGAATTTAATTTCGTAATGAAATCCAATTCATATTAATATATCCGATATATTAATTTTAGCCCATTCGAATAAATTAAATAGAAAAATCAAATTTAACTATTAAATTTATTTTACCGATTAATTCCAAATTAATCACGTTCTCTCTCTTTAGACGATACTTTATCCCAGATTAATTTTCTCTCTCATCAAAATAATCCCAGATTAATAAAAGTGCGAGTCATACATCATCGGTGAATCATTGGGAAGCGACCCATGAGATCCCCGGATATGTTGGCAGTAAATACGGCATCGGACTATCCGAACACGTAAGTACCAAGTACTACGTTTTACCGATTCACAAGACAAGGTTGGCTTCTAGCAAAGTATCATGCCTACCCAATTCTCCGGAAATATCCTTACAGGAATGAAGGATCTGTATCAGGCGTAGTATACATCGTATAGTGCATCGATCTAGTATCGGATGGTCACGTGCTAGACCTGGGGCTGGAGTTGTGTCTGCCCCGTACGAAGCACATGTCGGATGTCTGGTAACTAGTCTCTATAATCGGATATACATGACCTAGTCATAATATCCCAATGGCCGCGCAGCACTTAAGAGCACTAATACCGTATCCTACGTGACCTCATCTCCACTATGACTTGAGTGATACTTCCGTCTTGACATCACACCCAATACTCTACGATTCTCAATATACCCAGTATTGGCGTACACGAACCGGTTAAAGTCCTGGACGACCTCAACCAAAGTATATTGATTGTCGTAAGTATTAGCGGTGCAAGTATCAGGTTAATACCAAATACACCTACCCTGATGTCGAACTCCCATAGACACACAGTCATACTACCAAAAGGGATTCCGAGGGGGTCTATCCAGAGCGAAGCTGTTTCCCGTACCATCGGTGAAACACAACCTCCTACTACACTTGCATAAGTATCCAATACTTAAATATATGAGAAATATGCTCGCTATGCCCTCATAACGTGCACAAGTGCAATACTAGTCTTTTACGCATTTATCGATGTCCAATCTCGATAATACTCTGACTATGGATATTTAATGATTTATCCTATGTGGACTGATACTGTCTCATATCATTCTCCGTCCAGGAACAAATCATAGGGACCTCTCATCATTTATACATCTAGGGTGATCTAATCACAAATGATAAGAGAACAATCTCCTTTGTCATATAGTTAATTTGTACAACAACACCATGATATGTACAAATAGTGACGTTATGGGTCATAATTGTCCAACAGTATCATCATCATCACTAGATGGATCGTGCACAGTTTTTTTTCGCGATCTTCATCACTATAGTTATTGGCTTTTTATAATTAGGAAGTTTCTTCTTATAAACCTGCAGTTTTCCTACGAGGTCATCTAATTTAAGTTGATCGATGTCATTACTTTCCTCGATGGCGGTAATCTTGGGTAGGAACTTATCAAGCATGGATCTAAGCATTTTCCTAACTATCATACTAGTAGGGATAGCCACACCTATGCTAAAGCTTGAGTTAACGACACCATTAATCTCAGCGTAGAACTCATCAAAGGTCTTATCATCTTTCATATGGGCGACCTCAAACCTAGTAGCTAAATCCTAGAGTCTAATATTTTTACCAGATAGTGTGCCCTCATGCACAGTCTACAGGATGTCTCAAGCATCCTTGGTTATCTCACACATGGAGATTCTCCTAAATTCTGTCGAGCAAACAGCACCATGAATGGAATTAATTGCCTTGATGTTCCTATTGCTCGCGTCAAAATCATCCTTGGTCCATGTCAGTTTGTCTTTAGAGGAATGAACCTCATCAACTATAACTACGAGAGGTTTCCACCCGTACTCTACTGTCATCCAGACCCTCTCATCTAAGGACTTAAGGAACACTCTCATGCGAACCTTCCAATACAAGTATTCAGTCACATCAAAGAATGAGGGATAATTTAGGGGTTGACTACGACCCATAGCTAATGGGTCAAGAATCGAGATCAGACTCTGATACCAATTGAAAATTCGTGTTTAACAAAGGTTATGCCTCTATGCGGAATTTATCATAATTAATCAAGACAAGTCCTAATTAATGTGCCTATGGATTCTCAACAAGCAACCACAACATAAAAAAATAAAATAAATTGCGGAAAATAAATCAATCACACAAAATCAACACAATAATTTTGGTGATGAAGTGGAAAACTCGTGCGAGTGCAAAAACCACTCCGGATATCTCGACTATCAGCCCAATCCACTATATAGAGAAAACCTTACAGTGATGGTCAAGACCTATGATGAAAACTCCACCGACTCAAGTACCTCTAGACTGTAAGAAACCAAAAAACTCCATAAGCTCGCACTCCACAATTTTCTTTAGAATCTCTGAAGTCTCTGAGTGAATCAAATTCTTACTCACGCTGGAACTCCGACTACCAATTTTCCTCCTTGAGAACTCTGAAGGATTATGAATTTTGGGTTTGGTTGTGTTGAAGGTTTATCAAAGATTGAATCTCACCATAAACAAATAAGACAAGAAGATGAAAGGAGTCTTCAAGGTGGATTCAAAGAAGGTTGAAAGCTTTGAGAGATTTTGGCTCAAGAGATTTATGTTTAAACCATCGGGGATGGTGGCTACATGTCATATTTATAGGTATGGTGTAAATCTAGGGTTTTTCAAAGTGAAAATACTGAAAAAAGCGTTCAGATCGCAGTCGTGTTCGAACGATTACTCGAACGCACCACGAACGTGTGCCCACTAAAAAGACTCGTTCGAACACTACTCGAACGCACCACGCACGCTGGCTCTCTGGAATATTTTGTTCCAACGCTTCCTCGAACGTACCACGAATGTTTGCTATCTGTAATACTTTGTTCGAACTCAATGGAGAACGTGTCACTAACGCCACACGTTCAAAACGCTGAAATGAACGCAACACTAACGAAAACGCTCCAGCTCTGCCAAAATACCAGTCCAATTGCTCCAAGTTCTTCAAGACTTATTACAACTCAATTAAACTTGTTTTGTCATGGACATTACCAATAAAAATAGAACTAACAATATTGATGTGAGGTTTCACAAAATAAGAGAGTTTGTTATACAGCATGTAAATTTTTTTTGTATGCACTTCATGTTAGGGTTGTGCTCAGAGTGCCAATTCGGATCGTATTTATGTCCGATTCAAAAATACGAGCAATTATATTTTCCATAATATTACTAATTTAATGGTAGCACCCTTATCTTTTGTACACTTATTCGATCTAATTACGATTAGATATCTGATTACGATTAGATCGAAACTGAATTTAGTTCAGTGATACATGTATATTAGACAAAGATCCTAGGATTTACTATATAGTCCGCAGTTACAACGTAGTTTATAATTGACATTGGGAAGCGCACTATAAGATGTATATCCTTAAATAAAATTCATGGTCAAGATTTACTAACACGGGTCGGTTAGACCAGTACATGTCGTATCTCGTGACTTGGTCTGATGGTTTATCCCAATAAATCATGAGTCTCAGAAGACTCATATATACATGTAGGTATTTATTTGATAAGATACTGAACGACTCACTGGAGATTTCCTAATAGATGGTACACCAACGTCAATAGGAATCTTCTCGAGTTGAGTGAGCATAATGATCCTTCGACTTGAGATACCACAGTGGGATATATATGAGTTATCCTCCACACTTTGATGGCAGTCACGTCAATGATCTATCATGATCAGACTTCCATCTGTTCGTTGGGTGTGACTGATGCTCATGATATCCAATACGTATCAAGATAGGATCTGTCAGTCCTGTGTACAAGGCATATGCATCCTCACGTGTTACGATCTAGTAAATCCATGGTCATGGTATAACTTCGAAAATCAGTTCCGAGTATTATTTAGAGATCATAAATTAAAAGTCGACTATATTATACCGAACGAGTTTGACGTTTTTATCTATACCCTATGTATAATATGGATAGCCTGTGACAGATGGATTATACGTATGCAATGACATCGGCTTGTATAGTTTAGCGAGATTATCCGTGATCGTCATAATTCATGAGTGGGTGGATTATGGACAAGAAATTAGATTTCGTGATGGATAAACATAAACTTAGAGAGTCCCACAATATGAAGTGTACTCGTTGAGCACTTGGGCAACTCGATATGAATAATACGGATTATTCATAATACTTCATCAGGTTAAATGAGTTAATATGGATCGTTTAATCGGTTAAACGATAACACATATATCAGAGGATTTTATCCGGTAATAATTATTGTGTATTTGTATTCGATACATAATACGATTAGATACACATTAATTAATAAACTTTTGGATATTTAATTGGATATTTAACTGTTAAATATTTAAATGATTAATTAATAAACTTTTTCCATAATTCTTATGGAATTTGTCCAATTATAAATGGTTTGTATGGCATTATTTAATTGGACTTTATTTGTCCAAATTTGATTTGTTGAAATAAAGTTCAATTTAATTAAATTTAATTTAATTTTCAAAATGACAAAATTGCCCCTCCTTCACCATATAAGTCGGTCATAATCCCATTTTTTTAGAAGTTGAAAAATGTTTTATCTTTCTTCTTCCATGATGGCCGAATACCTCCATTAGAGAACCTCCCAAATTTTGGTTTGAAGAAACCATGAAGAAAGGAAGGAAAAATTAAGAAAAAGCTTTGAGGAATTTAGGAATTAAAGGTAATTCTATATCTCTTTGAGCTTGAAAGCATGTTTCTTGTTTTCTTGATGATCTAGTATGATTCTAGGGTTTCGTTTTCTTTAAGAATTTGGGGATTTTGGTTGTGATGGATGAATTGGAAGCTCATGTGCATGTGTGAAGTGTATTAGGATGCAATTAGTGTAATTAGTGTCCAATTTGATCAATTATTGATGAGTTGTTATTCTAGAGTATTATGACCACTCTTGTGGCACCTAGAATTGTTCTTGGATTGTTTATATTTGGTGACTTTAGTTAGTGTCTTGATTAATTTGATTAATCTTGAAAATTTGGATTTAAAGCATGAAAATTTGAATTTTTGACTTCTGGATCAGATATGTGCAAACTGGAAATTCTGTGATGTTTTTGATGTCATATGAATGTAATGGATGTATTTTGGGTGTTGGAACAATTTCCGGAAATTATTTCCGAGTTGAAATAAGCGAAAACGGCCAAAAACGGCGTTACCGGGTGACTTTTGAGTCAATCAGGTGACGGCTGTCCAAACAGTAAATCCGTCACTGTTCGGGCAGCTCATGAACTACCTTGATACTATTGGGGCTTACCTGGGCAGTCCACATAAGTGTTAGGTGGTCGGTTCGGTCAAAAACGTGTTTTAGGCTATTTTACGGAAAAACGTTTTCGTAAAAGTTTCGCGACATTTCAACCTTATTTATGTTGATATTTGATATTGAATAAATAGGTTTAGGTGAAATATGAATAAATTATTCATATTAGATATTGAATAATTTATTCGGTATTTTTAAAAAGTTTTAAATTACGATTTCGTTCGAACCGCGCTTTCACTGCGCCCATCGCCCAAAACCCCAACAGACGATGGCCATTATTGCATAAAAGTTCCAAGTATTGCTTGGACGTGATTAATGTCCCTAGGTGCTAGAGATGCGTCCCCAACTTATTTGTATTAGGTCGAGTTCTTTAAGGTTTATGCCTTTCTCCGCTTATCTCTTTACTAAAACTCCCAAAAATTTTCTAAAAAATAAGGGTATTGGAGTAATATTTAAATAAGTAATATAACCTTAATTGACAAAGTTATAATAATATAACGGAATTATGCAACACTATTATAAACTCTCAATCTCTTTTTTTTTTTTTTAAATCGTTGGAAATCCCGTCATCAAACCATCTCTTTCGGGGCTTAAGTGGAGCATGTAAAATCCTGAACTGTCACAAACTCTTATACCTCGTCTCTCTCTTTACTCTCACTAAACTGCATTATTTCCACAACAGATTTAACTATAGACATAAAATTTGTATTTCTTCTATTGACAATCTTATATTTACAAGAGAGATGATTGGAATGAAAACTATCTGTATTTAAATCAAATTTTAGAGGAATTAATGAACTTAGTAGATAGAGAAAAAATGTCGAAATCAACCACTTTTGAGCCACTGGGCCTCGGCCCATATTATTTGAAACATTATTGAGCTATTTGAGCTATTTTTCTCACGTCAATCTCATCGTCAACAATGACATCACAGTTTCGTATCCTTCAGTAGCGCGCATGCGCCGCGTGCAGACAATACAAGCGACCGTTTGTTCTTCGAAATTCAGTGCGTTCAACACGGAAACAAATTACATAGCTGACATATGAGAATGCGTCACGTATTTCTCGAACCTTCTGCGTATCGAAAGACACCAAATTGCACATTCGGTGTTCTGTTCGCTATTTATATAAATAGAGAGAGAGAGGAGTCCAACTTTGTACAAAAACACAAACAAATATATAAAAAAAAAAAACATCAGAAGAGACAACTAATTAGCTTGTGATAATAAGATGGCCGACGAGGGACAAGTGATCAGCTGCCACACAATTGAGTCGTGGAACGAGCAGCTCCAAAAGGGCATTGAGTCCAAGAAACTGGTATTTTTTTTTAACCACTTCGTTTATTATTCTCCTCTGGTTTGGTTTTTTGTTGAGAGCAATTGCAATTTACATGCATACATACATACCCTTGTTTATTTTACAGATAGTGGTGGACTTTGCGGCTTCTTGGTGCGGGCCATGCAAGTTTATTGCTCCCATTTTGAATGATTTGGCGAAGAAGATGCCAGGTGTCATATTCTTGAAGGTGGATGTGGATGAATTGAGTGTAAGCAAATCACAGCTAGCCAATCTGTTATGACATTTTTATACTTACACATTCATGAGATGATTGATTAATGGGTTTTTCATATTTTACTATTCAAGGCAAAATAATATTTTATTATAAATTTTAAAATATTATATTTTAATTGCAAACAAAAATGTTATATGATTATACATTTCGGTATTGAGGGAGCACTACAAATAACATTATTTCAAAATAATATTTTACTATTCCTCTGTCCTTTATATCTTAATACTAAAGTTAAATAGCGTTCAACTTCCAATTAATTTGTTATTATTTTGCAGTCTGTTGCTGAGGATTGGGCTGTGGAAGCCATGCCGACCATAGTATTGATGAAAGAAGGCAAATCCTTGGACAGGATAGTGGGAGCAAAGAAAGATGAGCTGCTGCTCACCATTGGAAAGCACGCAACAACTGCTAATGCTTGATTGATTGATTCATCATGGATGATAAATTACTCCCATCTGTCTTTTATGTATAGTTTATTTGCCTATAGTACAATGTTTAACAGCTATTTTTGAATAAATGTCAGTTTTTTTTTAATACACTTAGATTAAAAGTTGATTTCTATTGCATATTTTTGCATCAGCAAATCAAATTTGTAACAGGAACTTCTGAAAATATAGCTTAAATTCAATCAATAACCCTTTACACAATAATCACTTAATTCATAGTAATTTGAATACTAATATTTGAGCTTAGCAAAATATAAATTACTATATTGGAGTGGCATTGCAGTGCAAACCTCACCTCCTTACGGAAACATATTATCCAGAAATACTTTCGATGGGGCCTAAATCTAATACCAGTGGATATAACTTGTAAATAATGGTGGTATGTTATTCAAATGATCATATTTATTGAAAGCTTTTGTAGAAGTATACCGTTCGTTCTCTTGCTTGTTGTTCATCCTGGAGCTTTTGGTGGTAATAAGAAGTTTTCCAATGTTGCCTTGAAGAGAAACTGATGTAGGAATGCTGCGTCAGATTCATTTGATACCTTCAATCAGGATTGAGTGGTTGCATCAGCTGTCGAACAAATAGCTTGGACAGATAACCTCTTCAACACATTAGGACATGGGTCTGTCCCGAAAACACCATTTGATATGGAAACAGAACAGCTCTCCCGCCCTATGCATTCCTGTCGAGGATGAAAATTTTCAAAAGGAGCATCAGTATAATTATATTCATAACTGTTTCTATTTCCCATGTTTGCATGAAATGCAACCAGATGCTGGAAATCGAAAAAATAGAACGGATAGTTAAGGAAGTGCCTTCTCTAAAACGGCATGAGAGTTTGGAGCATGGCAAGTTCCTTTCTGAAAACTTCCACAAGTTCCTGAAGGAGTTCCAAAACTTGCGAATTCAATATTTGTAATAGATTGGCCTGGTGCACACTGCAGATGAACTTTGGCATTGCCAGTTGAATTAGTGTGGCTCTCATTCTCTGTATCATAGTTTTCAATGGTGGGATGGTGTTCACGTGCATCAGCACAGACTCCAATCACCGATCTCTTACCAAGAGATATCCTTGATGCATCACCACCAAGTTCTTCGAAAACTACCAACAAATTTTCCGTAGGCTTTAGCCAGGACCTTGGAACATGATACCTGCAAGATCCAAAATTTTATTTGAACAAGGCCCATTTAGATTGTTAGGGTCCAAATATCACAGCGCAATGTTCATAATGTAATACCATCGTTGGGTTGGTCGGCCACAGCCACGTTGGCACTTTGGAGGGCGGAATGTCCCAGCATAACTACAAGCACTGCAGTCACCCTTTGCATAAGCCATCCAATATCTCCCTATGCTCTGCCCATTGATCCAAACTTGACCCTTGCCCATACTTCGCAAGTCCAAAGCCAGGGGCTCATTTCCTGTAGGTGCATCGAAATATGCCTGCACATCCCAAGCTGGCTAAAGACCAAAGCTAGTTTTGTTATCATTGTTTAAACTGTTCAGTTTCAAAGTTCTTTTTTACCTTGTACCATTTCAAAGGTTGCTGGCCTTGAACAGCTAGTGATCCTCGTGTCCAACCAACAGACGAGGCTTCATTTGGTGATACCAAATTCATTGCCTCCCCTTTTAAGCCAACCTATCCATGAAAAACTCAATTTTTTTGGCATTGCTACGGCAAAACCAAAACTGAACTACAAACATATACGCATATTTCCTGACCTGGTATGACCACTTCTGCCATGTTAAGTCTTTGTTTCCATGGTCTAGACCATGAAGCATAACTGCACCCCGAATTCCTGTTTCCCATGTCTCATAATGCAATCCAACATTCTACAATAGCACCACAAACTTATATAATGTATATATATTTTATGATTCAGTTGCATCCCATGCTAACAGAACCAAAAGAGTAAAGGAATGGAGAGAGTCAAGTTGCAATTTGACATAATGGCACTGATACAATTGAATGCATTTAGAAAATTGGTCAGGAAACTAACAGGTAATCCAACGGCTATGCTGAGGAGTGCAATCTTATTCATTCCAGCACGTAGGTTGGCTGGTCCCGAAAAAGTGAACCTTCTGTTCTCCCTGGTCCCAAATGCTGACCCTGTTATTTTAGATAAAACAATATCATTGGACGTGGAATCAATTTTTTTGGGCCACAAAGAGATAGGACAATTGTGAAGGGCTAACTATATAGCAAAACACAATCCAACTCAATTGCTTGAGGAAAATGAAGTCCGGAAACAAACCTGAAAACTGCCCATTGATGAAGACATGAACTGCATGACCAGCTGATTCCACAGTGAGAGTGGGCTTTTGGCCTCCTCGCAGAAATGATTCGGATGAACTAATTTCAACACTAGGATGAAAAGAAAACCACAAAAGTTAGAATTACAGTGCCAAATATAAGATTGCTAGCTGGAAACACATGCATCAGAGATGTATTTGTATCCAACAACATTTTATATTTTATTGTGGAACCAAGTTCCTTTCGGAAATCAGGAAATAGGAAAGGAGAGGATTTCATAATGCACTAGGCTTACCTGGTCATGTACCATAGATAGTCACTGTTATCTCTAGTGACATTTATCTGTTCCAAGAGTCCAACAGCTGTCATTGTTGAACTTTCACCCAGAGAGGAAATATCTTCATCATAAGTTTCCCATGAAATCAACCTCGAACCAGTTGGCAACATATGCATCCGTACGTTTTGAACTGCAACCTAAATGAGGACGAGGCGACAATAGCAATGACATGGTCAGAAAATTAAGAAGAAAACCAATTTTTTGCTGCAGAGAATATGCTTTTGAGAATAACTTTTGAAATGGATAGCCAGCAGAAAGCCTGAAACTATACTTACCTTGGCAGTGTTAAATACCACGTTCTTGCAATCAGGAAGAATGCTTATGGACCAAGGAGGCAAATTATAATGTCTGCCATTAAATGTCACCCTAGCAGCAGAATTTTGATGGTAATTTGAAAGAAAAGCTGCACAATTTCCGTGCCCTGTAGAGAATACATGAGCCTGAAAGATGACCAAATTGAATTCAGCATCCCCTCATGGAAGGCGGGTCCTAGGTTATGATAGTCTTTCTACCGAAAAAAAAATTAAATAAATAAATTGTTACTGGTGTCAGAAATGCTGTGTCGCTGACCTGCTCATAGGTTCCCAATGAAGTCATAGTAGGATCTGAAGAAACTAAAGCATGTTCACATAGCTTAATAGCCTTGTGAAGCTCCTTAAGATGACCATATTTAGGCTGCCTCATCAAACCTGTAAATGGCATAGTGGTTATTTGCAAATTGTAGATCCCTGATTCAAATTCATGATCCAGATAATATTTGGATCGTGAATCTTATTCCAAAAGCTGATTGTGCAAGCCAAAATTGTAAATATTTTGAGAACATCCAAAATATTATAAGACATCAAACACACAAGGAATGAGTTTTGATTCTTACCATATTCATCCAGTGGAGCATCATAGTCATAACTGGTTGTAATGAAAGGGCCACCAGCAGTGCGCCCAAAGTTTGTTCCTCCGTGATACTGTCATAAGTCATATGCCATACACTATGAAGTTGAATTTAATGCTAGCAGCAATAAGTCCTTTTAACAAGAGAGATAAAACAGGCAAGTTAACCAACCATGTAGTAATTAAAAAATGAGCCGCCCTTTTGTATAAAACGAGCAACTGCAAATGCCAAATCCTGAACAGGTCGTCTATGAACAGCTCCACCAAATTCTGTAAACCTTTTCAATATGGTAAAAAGGAATAACCAAATCAGAAGAGTAATTTGAATTCACATAGGCAACTGCAAAGTTGTAAGTTAAACTAACATTTACCAGCCACTCCAAGCCTCCGTCCACAACCTAGGCTTGTAAGGTTTGTTGGGAGAGAAAGCATCGCAGTAAAAGCCGTTACAAGCATTTATCTGTTGCCAAGATTTGGAGAGAGCGAAACACAGAATTTCCCTTGTAAGAAAAGTTTCTAGACCCCGTACAAGCCAATTTTTGAAGTAAATAACATACAACTGAGACAGACTCAATGAAGAAAGCTAACCACGGGGTCAGGGGCATCATCTTCCTTGCACATCACCCATGGGACTCCTGTGTCCAAACCAACAGCCATCTTTGCAGCCCAATTCATGTATGCATGACCGGCAGCTCCAAGCGCCTGACTCTCTGCTCCATACTCATTCTCAATCTAAATAATCAAAATTAGCATAAGAAAAGAAATATACTATAGATCACTAATTAGTTCATATTCCATATTAGAGGCATCAACCACTAATTAGTTCATATTCCATATTAGAGGCATCAACCACCAATTGCCTTCTCTATTCCAAGTTTCACCTCTTTTTAAGAATAAAAAAATATTAGCTTTTCAAAGCAAACTTATATACATCAAGGGAAAAACATGATTCATCTCATACTAAAAATCTAAAATGCCACATATCAAGAACCCATACCTGAGAGAGGATGATGGGGCCACCTTGTGACGCGAATAATTTTTCATTCTTCATCATCTGGACGATTTTCTGGGTAAATCCTTGCATTGCCGCCTTCAAAACAGTAAAATGAATATAATGTATAAAAGTATTAAATCCAAACAGCATTTTCAACCTCCCCAATTTTTCTATCAATTTTTAGTTTTCCCCCCAAAACAGCAAATAAAAGTGAAAGAGATTAACCTTGAATGGTCCATTATTAGTTCTAAAGCTGATACCAGGAATAAACTTCAACCAGACAGGAAATCCTCTGCACAAAACAAAGTGAACAAAGTCAAACAAAATATTAACTCCAATAAATACAAAAACAAAATTTCCAGCCAAAAATAACAATAATAATTGTTCTACAAAATATATATATATGTAAATAAAGTACCCGAAATTCCACTCAGCACAAACATACGGTCCAATGCGTAGATGTGCATACATCCCTGCTCTCTGTATTGTCTTAATGAACCGTACCAAGTCGAATCTCCCCTCAAAATTATACTAGAAAAATAAAAAAAATACCCAAAAATAAATACCAAAATAGAAAATAGGGTATAATAAATTTAAAAAATAATAAAAATAAAAATTAATAGAGATCCAGTAGAGTACATTGCCAGGAGAGGGTTCATGAACATTCCAAAAAACATAAGTGTCAATAACATCTAAACCTCCATCTTTAGCTTTCCTTATAAGATCTTCCCACATCTACAATAAATGAATAAATTCTGTAAATATGACTAAAAATAGAATAAAAACAAGATGAAAAATATGAAGCAAGTACTTCAGGGGTGCTTCTGGGATAGTGAATGGAACCGGAGATGAGGATTCTTCTTTGGCCATTGATGATAATGGCCTTCTTATCGTAGGTGACACTGCACTGAATCACTTCAGTGCCCATTATTAACAACAATGCCATTGCCATAAAGAGCCATGTTAGTAGCTTGGAAACTGAGCTAGTTTCCATTTGGAGGGAAATTTGTGAGCTTCTTGTGTGATCTGCTGCTACTCTGAAACAAGCACTGTTTCTGGATTCTGTTCTGTTCACTGTCTGTCACTTATCAGTATCACTACTACAGCTGCTCGCTACACACACATACAATTTATATAAACCTTATATCTTCGTTCAATTATTAAAGTGCATAAAGACAGGTTGAAAGCTTCTTAGCTGTTTCGAGTTAAATTGTTTATTGATGAAACTTATTTTTTTTTAATGTTAAAAAATTATTTTTAGTTTTTTATTTTTCTCCCTACTGAAATGAGTTTAAATTTTGAATTTTTGAAAGTAGAGATTTTAGAATTTTTTTTTTTAAGAATTTAAATTATCTAAATTATTCTTATTTTATATTTCACGGTTTTTTTTCATTAATTTCATACGATAATTTTATAATTTTTAATAAATACTTTTATTATAATCATTTTTTTTTATAGATAAAAAATCGACTTATAGAAGAAACTTCATTTGATATGAAATAAGATTAGTGGCACTCACTATTCCAGTTTGATTTGCGATTTGATCCCAGTGAGATAATAATATTTTGTTTTGATCAAAATATAATTTTTAAGTGTTTATTTGATAATGAAAAAACATTTCATTTAAAAAATTAATTTTTAGTTTTTATTTACCGTTCAAAATATTAAAAAAAAATTACCACAATAATTTTAACATAAAATAATTATACTTTTTTTAATTTGAGATATTAAACAAAGCCTTCCTCATGGAGAAAATCTTTGGTGCAACAGTAGTACCACGTCATCCATGTAACAAGCCAATCATCAATTGTCACGCGTGCTAAAAAATTAAAAAAACAACTAAAAATAGGTATTAAATTATATATGTCATTTTTTAATTCGCTGGTGGTACCACGTTATCCATACCACTGTTGCACCAAAGATTTACTCAATCACATGGAATTTTTTTCAATTTTTTTAAAACTTGATTTGCGAAAAGTTCGGATAATTTTGAATTTGAAACCTTTGGTATGAATTTGAAATTTTAACTAAAAATAAATATAAATCCTTATCCACTTGTTCATTAAAGCAGACTATGAGACGTGAGTTGGGGTAAATGGTAAATTCATTATTTAAGATCATTTTGTTTGAACTATATATGATACAACTACAGCTGTAAAATTGTCGAGATAAATTTAGTTAGATAAAAACATTTTTATTTCTTATTGTTTTATCACAGTGTCTTATACTATAATAAAATTGTCGGTCAAAAAAATCGTTTTCACGTAGTAGCTGGAGAACAAAAATTTGTGAATTGTTGGGACTGTCCAATATTCTTATTTTATCAAATGGCTGAATAATTAATAATTTTTTTTAATGTTCGAAATTCCGCCGTAAAATTATCTGATCCCAACTTAAACAGCGTCAGTAAAAATCATTGATTATCTTGTGAATCTCGCAAAAAGCTATTTATTGGACAGTTCCACTAATTTAATGGTCTCGCACTAATTTATAAGAATTTTAACATAAAGTTAAGGGATTCTAAATGCTTTCACTGGAAAATTGTGCTATAAAACTATATATATATATATATATAGTTCCATTACTTTTTAAAGATAGTTTCTCATTATAATTATCGTTGCGGAAACAGGTGCTACCAGCACATCTCTAGTAATAAATGATAAAACATGATAGACATTTTGATGTCGGTTCCACCAGTCAAGTACTTGAAAAATTTTATGCACTAAACTTTCAGCAAGAAACTCGAAATTAGTAGATAAATAATTATATAATTCATAATTATTAGTTGTGTTATCCATATATTTTTTATTTTGTTATAGTAACCAACGATCACCTACACTAAGTCTTGAATGTACAACGGGTTCACTACTAGATTGTCATAATGATTGCAAATTATATATACTAACATAATCATTAAATAAATCTATTAAATCAATTTTTATTTTATCTATTATTCTTATAATATTAATTTGATCAGCTATTCCTAAATATATATAGTATGCTAGTAAGCCACTATTCAAATCTTATATTTTAAATATAGGATCAAAAAATGTGACAATAAGATAAAGTAATGAAATGTCTTTAAAATAAATCAATCATTTTCGCTTCATAACAAAAATAGCTCCAATTAAAACAATATTATTAAGATCAGAACTTTCAGCATGCTCAAATAGAGTACCAACTGTACGGACCAAAATTTGTCTATGGGCAAATCTGTCTTTTCTTCGAACCCAAGTACTAATGAAACTCATAGACTGAGGCCCAGCTTAGAGAGTTTAACACTAATCTGGAAAGCCCAAAGCAGAACCCAAAACCTTATACTATTTGCATATAAGGCTACACACACAAAGCCAAATCAAGAAACAAAATATAGACATACCACAAATCATTACCAACTACTTGCCTCTTTTCCCAACCATGATACGTATCATCCACATGCAGAGATTCATGATCATCGAAAGTTTACGTTTTAAGCATGTTATGGGGACCCGTTCCCATGTGCTAAACCAAATAAATCATATCTCTCCACTCCACCTATAAATAGAAGCAGAATTCGGGGTGTAAGTCATTCAAGCTTCTCCACTCTCATACAAGCCTTAATTCTCTGATATAAACTCTCAGAGCTTTATATTTCCTAAACATTATCCTTCGCCCTCACGGCCACCCAAAGAAGGTTAAGGTAATAGCAAACCTTACTTTCATATTTTTACTTATTCACTGCTCATTTCACACTACTGACTTGAGCGTCAGAGTGCCCCCGGCACCCACCACACCGGTGGGCAGTCTGCTCCCGCTCACTCTACCTTTGTTTTGCAGGATCGCTAGTGCCCCAACCTACAAATTCTGATTGTGGACCTCGGCCTAAATCCAACGCCTACAATTTGGCGCCCACCGTGGGGCCTTAGCGATTCCTAGCAGGCGATGATCTCTCACCCTACAACTATCAAAAACACAATCATTCATGGCTTCTAGCAATGAACAAACACCGAATCCAGTAGCATCACAGCTAGCCATGCTCCAAGATAGATTGCAAGCTTTGGAAGAGGAAAACCAAACCATGCGAAACTCCAACATAAACCTTCAAAATCAGCTGGAGTTAATCTCATCCGCATCTCAACATCATAATACCCCAGATCAACCCAACAACCATGCCACTCCATCTAATCTATTGGTAGCATTCAACAAAGTGGCAGATGACAATCCTTCAAATGGTGGCGGCCAGATGAACCTACCAATTTCCCCAATCGACCAAGCACAACATGTTGCGTCCACCATGAGGAGGGAAATGATGGAGTTTAAAGAGGCACTTATGTCCAGCCTACCAGGAGTGAAACTGCCAATAAGAAAAATCAGAGCATGAACTGTTTCTGACACTTCATTCTTGGAGACCATCACATCTGTCGAGCTGCCATGAAAGTTCAGCCCACCAGATATGAAGTTGTTTGATGGATCCACTGACCCAGATGACCATGTTATCCACTACAAATACAAAATGATGTCGACTGGTCTGGCCCCTCACCAATGAGAGGCTGGTATGTGCAGAGGATTTAGGGAAACTTTAGCAGGTCCAGCCCTAACCTGGTTCATCAATCTTCCATACAAATCCATTGAATCGTATCAACAGCTAGCAGATAAATTCGTGGAACATTTCGCAAGCTTGAGAAAACTACTGACGACCTTAACGCTATCCAACAAAGAATGAGGGGAATCCTTGCGAAGCTACGTGGCTCGCTTCAACAAGGAAATGATGACTATTCCATATCTTCATCAGCCAACATCTGTGGAAGCTTTCAGAAACGGGTTACTCTTTGAGAGTGGACTCTACAAAAAATTGATCAAATTCTGATGCTACACAATGGACTAAGCCATGGCACGAGCCCAAATAGAAATCAGGTGGGAAGAAGATAAGAGGAATAAAAGGAAAGATAATTCCTCCAACTTACAAAATGAAAGAATTCACCATGCTTCCAAACGACATAAAGAATTCACAAAGATGATACCTAGCCATCTTTCAGACAAGAGGAATCATCAAAGAAAAGAGCATTAACCCCTCCGTAGAGATTTTGACCGACAACCTCTGCCATACAGAGCCCAGGAGAGAGCTCCAGTAGACAAACCGAGGCTACCAGACTACGATTTTTCTATTTCCCCAGGGGAATTGGTTTCGGTCCTTAAGAAGATGAGGAGTGATGTGAGATGGCCCCCACGTAACAGAGCCCCAAAGAACACAAGATAAGCATTGTTTGACATTCTTACATTCTCTGGATTGATTCTGAGTTTTGTACAGACTAGTTTCCTCGATTTACGACTAGAGAGAGGTTTGGAACTACTGAACAAATGATTTCTGAGGGTTACTACAGAGAAGGAAAAGCTACCTTATCCCGAAGAGACGAAAGGGATGGCCAAGGAGAGGCTCCAATACCGCCTCCACCAATCGACAACACAATGAATTTCATTTCAGGGGGATCAGAGATCAGTGGGGTTTCCTACTCAGCAGCCAAACGACATACCAGGGCAGTCATGACGAACATTCCTCACTCTACAATGTCCATTGAGAGGATGTTTACCAACCTGATCATGGAGTTTCCAGACGACAGTGATTCTTGTAGTATGAATCCACATCATGATACTTTGGTGATTTCCTTGCAAGTGGCCAATTTTATGATCAAACGAGTGCTAGTGGACACAGGCTTTTCAGCCAACATCATCTTCGCAGCAGCCCTTGTAGACATGGGAACCGAGCTGCAGAAAGTAAACAGGCGAACAACGGTGTTAATTGGGATCAGTGGTGAACAAAAATTCACCATGGGAGAAATAACTCTTCCAGTTTTCGCAGGAGGGGTCAACAAGATGACTACTTTCCTAGTCTTAGACTGTCATTCAGCCTACAATCTTATCGTTGGGAGACCATGGATCCACGAAATGAGAGTTGTGTCATCCACATATCACCAAGTTCTGAAGTTTCCTACAAAGTGGGGGATTCAGGAAATAAGGGGAGACATGGCTGCTTCAAGAGGATGCTGCCAGACGACACTAAAAACCAAAATTCATTCCGCATAGCAATTACAGAACGTACCTCATTCTTTGGAGCCGACACTTCCAAGTATTGAAGAAATTGATGAGGTCCAAATTCATTCTGAGCATGCAGATTACAAGACGCAGGTAGGGGCAAACTTGGATCCCAAGCTACTAGCAGACTTGATTGTTTTTTGCAAAAAAAACACAACCAATTCGCATGGTCGCACAAAAACATGACTGAGATCGACCCTGGATTGATTACTCATCAGCTCCATGTGGATCCAGACTACCCTCCTGTCAGACAAAAGAGGAGAAAATTCTCCCCAGAAATGAATCAAATTATCGATGAAGAAGTTCAAAAATTACTACAGAATGATGCCATCAATGAAGTCCAATTCCCAGAGTGGCTAGCCAATGTAGTAGTGGTGCGAAAGAAGAATGGAAAATGGCGAGTCTGTATTGATTTCACTGACATAAACAAAGCTTGCCCGAAGGACTCGTTTCCACTACCTCACATAGATTCATTGGTTGATGCTACAACCGGACATGAATTGTTGAGTTTCATGGACGCATATTCTGGCTACAATCAAATCCTCATGCATCCAGATGATCAAAAGAAGACTGCTTTTGTCACCAATAGAGGAATTTTTTGTTACAATGTGATGCATTTCGGCCTCAAAAACGCTGGAGCCACCTACCAACGAATGGTCAACAAAATGTTCTCTCAACAAATTGGGAAAAAAATGGAAGTCTACATAAATGACATGATGGTGAAGTCTTCAAAATCAGAACAACATCTAGAACACTTGGGAGAAGCATTCAACATAATGAACAAATATGGGATGAAGCTGAACCCAACTAAATGTGCATTTGGAGTCGCTTCAGGGAAATTCTTTGGATATGTTGTCACACGATAAGGTATAGAAGCAAATCCAGACCAAATCAAATCCATACTTGAAATCCCCTCTCCTACCAGCCCGAAAGATGTCATGCGACTAGCCGGGAGAATTGCAGCTTTAAACAGATTCATCGCCAAGTCAACAGACAATAGTTTTTTGTTCTTCTCAGCAATTAAAAAAGTAAAAACTTTTGAATTGACTCCAGCCTGCGAAGAAGCTCTAAAAGAACTCAAGCGATATTTGACAACTCCCCCTTTGTTGTCGAAGCCACTCGACAGTGAAAGGCTTTTCCTATACTTGGGAGTCTCAGAACAAGCTGTAAGTGCCGTCTTGATCAGAGAAGAGAATGTGATACAACTCCCAGTCTACTATGTGAGCAAGGCATTACTTGATGAAGAGTCATGCTATTCACAAATGGAAAAACTGGTGTTGGCTTTAGTAATGGCAGCAAGGAAGCTACGACCATACTTTCAAGGCCATCCAATCACGGTTTTTTCAACATATCCTCTGAGGAGCATACTGTATAAGCCGAAATTGTCTGGAAGATTAACAAAATGGGCAGTGGAACTGGGAGAACACGACATCACTTATCAACCCAGAATGGCTATCAAGTCTCAAGCCTTAGCTGATTTCAGTCCCAGCCGAAATATTACAACAGATACAGCAGTAAATTCAATCCAGGCGACACCGTTTTGGAAACTTTCAGCAGATGGTTCAAGTAATAAGAAATGATGCGGTCTAGGGGTTGTAATCATTTCTCCTGAAGGTGACATACTACGACAAGCAATCAAATGTGGTTTCAGGGTTACAAACAATGAGGCAGAGTATGAGGCATTGATAGCAAGTCTCAGCTTGGCCAGTGAACTTGGAGCAAAGAAGATAGAAGTAAAATCAGATTCTCAATTGATTGTCAACCAATTCCAATGTTCATATCAAGCACGAGACCCTCAAATGGCATCCTACTTGCAGAAGGTGAAAGAAATCCAGTCGACATTTCAAGAACTAACGATAACTCAAGTCCCAAGAAGTGAGAATTCTCAAGCGGATGCGTTGGCTACTCTTGGATCAACAATGCACGGGGACAAACCTCAGTCTATTCCTGTAGTATACATGAACTGGCCAGCAATTTGGAAGGAGGACAAGGAGGTAAACACCATCACACCAGACGACTCATGGATGACACCACTTGTGAAATATCTGCGAGAGGGGCTGCTTCCAGAAGATAAAACTGAAGCAAGAAAAATTCAGAGGCAGGCCACAAAGTTCACTTTATTTGACGAAAAGTTGTTGAAAATGTCGTTCACAGGACCCTATTTGAAGTGTCTTTCTCATGAACAAGCCCAGCATGTGTTATCAGAGCTACATGAAGGGGAATGTGGAAATCATTCTGGAGGACGTAGTCTTGCACTTCAAGCCCATTCGACAAGGTACTATTGGCCTACCATGAGAACTGACTCGGCAAACTACACAAAGAAATGTGAGAAATGCCAGAGGTTCGCCCCAGTTTCACACCTTCCTCCTGAGAAGCTAAATCCCATCCTATCCCCATGGCCATTCATGAAATGGGGAATGGATATTGTTGGGAAACTCCCAACCGCCCCGGGACAACGAGTCTACATGTTGGCTTTAACAGATTACTTTTCAAAGTGGATTGAGGCAGACTCTTTTGCCAAGATACGAGATAAAGAACTTCAATCATTTGTCTGGAAGAACATCATATATAGATTCGGCATTCCCAAAGAGATTGTGACTGATAATGGCTCACAATTTATCAGCCATCATTTCCAAGACTTCTGCAAAAATTGGGGTATCAAATTAAGTTTTTCAACCCCTCGCTTCCCACAAGCTAATGGTCAAGCCGAGTCTTCCAACAAGACCATTTTAAACACTTTAAAGAAAAGGTTGGAAAGTGACCGGCGTAAACACACACGTATAACGCAAGCGCACGTATCGTTCAAGTAGTATAAAAATATCGATCCCACGAGGACTTAATTCCTACTGTTGTTATTAATTGTTGATACTATTTATTTACAAATATCTAATTATAAGGAGAAGTGATTGATTGCTTGAATGATTTGACTTGTAGAATGCTAAGTAAATAAAAAGATAAAATGACAAAAGAAAATACTAAGGAAAATAAAAAGACTCAAAGATCTAGGGTTGTTATCTTTCTAATATCAATTAAAAGATGAAGTAGTTAAATCATAGTTGGGTAAATTATTGAATTATTAATCTGGAACACTAAATTATGTAAAAGCCTCTTCGAATGATCATTTACAAATACCTAGTATAATTCAATTGAACCATATGTCTATGTCAATTAAATTACCTAGATTCATTAAGGTTAAGTTCCAATTATGACTACCCCGCCCGACAGGTATATGTCTATCCTGTAAGGAAATCTATTAAAGGGTTATCTATCCTTAAGGAAGATCGTGGATTGTTGAGACTAAGGTCTTAAACTTAAAATCACTATGTCTAGTTCATTTTAAGTTTACCTAATCAATTTTATTAATGGCCAGTTAATAAAAAGCATTAAGAATATGACTCAACAAATAACTCTTTAATTACCCAAACTATAATCTAACCTTTTTAAATCCGGTGATATTAGATTTAATCACAACCCTAGATATTTAACTTAGTTACTATACATAATTAAAACTGATAAAAACTTAAAAGACATAAAATGAAATTGCAGAAAGTAATTAAAATAAATAAATGAAATGCTAAGGTAAAAGGAAATAACTTCTACTATATACTATTTAGATATCTCCCATAAAATAATAATATATTAACTTGTGATATTTTAAACCAACCGTCCAGAATGGCGGTATCCTGATTAAGTCAAATTCAAATATACCAGCCATAAGGCGGAACAGAAATATAAACTTAAACCAACCGTCCAGTGTGGCGGTATCCTCATTAAGTCAGGTTAACCAGATTAAATTAAATAACCAACCGTCCGGAATGGCGGTATCCTTTATTAATCTGATTTTAAATAGTTTATATATCATATTTTAAGGGAGATTAATCTAAAAAGCAATAGTAAAAGAATTACCTTATTACCTCAGCATGAAGAGGTTACCCCCTCATGGATGGATAGAATTACTACTACAAAGCGTAAATAAAACTGAATAAAAGAAGAAAATAAGAAGAACTCTATTTTATTTATAAGGATTTCAGAGGAAGAGGTACATTTGAAACTAAAAATTCGAAATCTATTTATAGGCAAAAAAATCTAATTTTTTATTATTATTTTTTGATTTTTGAATTTTTTATTATTTTTCTGATTTTTATTTTTTTTCTATTTTTTATTTTTTTTGGATCGCTGAATTTTCGACACGTGGCATGGTGTGCTAAAAATGACGGCTCGTTGAATCTTTGACACGTGGCATGGTGGTTAAATTACTAAAATACCCTCGGTGTCGGGACGCCCAAAATTACCAAAATACCCTTTTTGTCAAATTTCACAGTTTTGCTCCAAATCACCTCCAGAATGTCCTGAAACTTTATTTATCTACAAAATAACACAAAACACATCAAAATATTCACAAAACTCAAGAAACTATACAAAATATTAAGTTAAATGAGTGGGAAATAGTGATACATTTATCACTCATCAGAAAGATCAAAAGGAACATGGGCAGATGAACTTCCTGGAGTCTTATGGTCCTACAGGACGACTATCCGTTCCTCAACAGGAGAAACCCCTTTCTCTCTGGCGTTCGGAACAGAAACGGTGATACCAACCGAAGAGAGCATTCCGTCTCCCCGCCACCAATGGCTCAGTGATGATGCGAATCAACAACTTATGAATTTAGACTTTGAGACAATTGATGAATTGAGAGATCGTGCATACGTTCGACTAGCAGCACATCGACAAAGAATTACCAGATACTTCAACAAAAATGTCAGAAGCAGAACATTCAAGGAAGGGGATTGGGTACTACGAATAGTTTTCCAGAATACCAAAGAGATTGGAGATGGTAAATTAGGGCCAAATTGGGAAGGTCCATACGTCATCATAAAAGTTGTTGGACATGGAGCCTACAGATTACAAACAATAGAGGGGAGACAAATTCACAACAGTTGGAATGCAATTCACCTTAAACGATTCTACCGGTAATGTATGCGTGCTTTTGTTTAAATTTGATGAATAATAGTAGATTACTACTTTGTGTATTACGATTCGACAAAATAACAAGGCTCGTTTGAAATATATCCCAAAATATCATTAAATCATTAAATTGTTCAACAAAAGGCGATATCATAAAGTTAAAATTACAAGTAGTTCAAATTTCCGGAGCAGCTTCTTCCGGAATACATTCAGCAGCAACTTCAGACTAGGGATGGCAATTTTACCCACAAACCCGCAAAAACCCGCCCGCAATGGGTAGGATTTGGTAAATATATTAGTGGGTGCGGTGCGGGTTTGGTAATTTAAAGCAGAACCCGCTGCGGGTGCGGTGCGGGTTTGGTATTTAAGAAAAAAAATATGGGTATCGCTGCGGGTATCAACATACCCGCAATATTATTTTTTATAAATTAATATTTAGGACAATATAAAAAAATCTTCATATAAAAATAACTAACAAAACCTAAACCTAAAACACTAATCCACAGTTCCACACTCCCACTCAGCCGCAGCCCGCAACCTGCCCAACTGAAGATTTTGCATGACTATTATTATTATTTTTTCTAATCACACTTGTTAATAAAATTATAATGCAAAAATTTGGATTAAGTTCACATAATCAGAAACGGAAGAGGAGCAAAATAAGCTAGTGTTTGCTGCAGCTTCAGTAGCTTTCCTGCTTCTTCATTACACTTACATCACTCGAGCCTTGTAAGTATCACTTTCATTACACTTAGCATAAAAAATATGACCAAATGTTGGTGATTACTTCTTAGCTTATTGTCGATTGAGTTGGCTAATTTAGATCATTATAATTATGAAGGGAAGAACTCGTTTTAATTATGTTTATATGAAAAAATAAACATATGGTACTGAGTCTTTCATACATTATGTTATCTATGTACTGTATACACATACATTGCATGTTATATATGTCAAATGAAAAACAAATGTGAAAACTACAGCTAGCAATTAAAAATAAATTATTTAATTAAAAAAATTATATTATTAAGAACACAAAGTAATTCAATATTTTAAAAACCCGCAAAAAATCCGTTGGGTACCAATGCAGGTTTGGTAATTTATTTTTATATGCGGTGCGGGTTTGGTAATGAAAATTAAAACCCGCAACGGGTATGGTGCGGGTTTGGTAATTTATTTACATATGCGGTGCGGGTTTGGTAATGGAAAACCCGCACCATACCCTACCCACTGCCATCCCTACTTCAGACACATGAATCTCTTGAACTTGTCCAGCTGGCTCAACCTCCATTCGACTAACTTCTTCATTCTTCTTATTCGTCTCTTCAACTCCAGCCGCCTCCTCGGCGTCAGTAATTTCTTTCTCAGCCACTTTGGAGTCGACTTCTTCACCCTTCCCTTCCACATCACCCTCATTGGAAGAAGAAATTCATGCCAACAGACGATCATACTCTCGAATCCATTTTTGTGGTTCCCATACGACAGTATTCCCTTCAAGGAAATCCTTCATCAGATTACTTCGTTCTTTCATCATGGATTCCAGAGAAATCCCTTCAAGTTGCTCAATTAGCTCACCATTCTCCTTCGTCACATTGTCAAGTGCATCCTTATAACATTTAATTGTAACTTCAGAAGTTTCCCTCTCCATTTTAAGAGTAGTCTTCACCTCCTTCAACTCCTTTTCCAATTCTTTATTCTTTTTCTCAAACGACTTCATTTCAGCCATCTCATTTTTCATTGCTGCAACCGACTTTTCCATTTCTCTCTGCTTCCTCAGATTTGATTCGACATATTGCTGCATGTATAAGTTGCACTCTATTGCCTGAGAAAAACATTCGATTAGAATCAATTCTACAATTGTAATAAAACACTTTTTTTAGTTTATTTACTTACTTGATAAGTTAGAGCCTCCGCCTTCTTCATTGTCTCGACGGGGCCAATCTTGGATAGCCTTTGCTCATCCTCCTCCAACAGAAGCTTTTTGATAAAAGGGTTAAGGCTTGATGGGTCCGAAATTGCAGTCGATCCTGCTGGAATCTTGACAACTATATTGTCAATGTCTTCTTCAAATTCAACTGTTTTCCTCTTTCCCCATTTGACAACTATTTCAGTCGACTGCCCTTTAATCTTGGGAGTTTCGTTCGACACAGCCTGCTGTAGTTTCGGGACCTCCACCTCTGGCTCCTTAATCTTGAGCTTCCTTGCATTCTTATGACTATTCAATTCATCAATAGCTGATACCTTAATGGGTCCTAACATTATATCCACTGCGCATAAAATTTCCTTTGGAGTTAAGGGCTTTATAAATAATACTTTTCCGTACAATGCTCGAATCGACCAAGTACAGTAAATGACTTCCAATACGTGTTTACAAAGTGCCAAATGGGTAGATATACCTTCTGATTCGAATATTTCCTTCCACACTAAAGTTGCCCTTAATCTCCTCTCTACCAAGACTATTCTCCAATCTCGTTGTTCGGCGGGAAGAGCAAGAAGAGCTTTAGTATTAGATATGATCTGGGGGGTTCTTTCGATCAATCTGTTTTGAAACGGACCTGCAAAATAAAACAATCAACATGTTAACTTCATACGACAATCACATTCATGAGATGTCACAAGTAAAAAGAGATGATACTCACTAATCAAACTCCAATACTCTGAGATACGACCCATTCCAGCCGACCCAAATACACCTTCACCCCTCACAAAGAAATAATCTGACTGTCAATTTCCCCTATCATTTGTTGGAAGCCCCATTACTATTGCTCATTCTTTCGACGAAGATACAAAGTATATCTCCCTTTCTCAGTTAGGTGCTCCTTTAGGTAATATGTGTATACTACATCCTTCACCTCAAACAATTCTCCTTGCTCAAAAGTTAGACATTCAATCGACAACAAGATCCTCCAAGCGTTTGGCATCAACTGTGAAGGAGCAATCCCGTAATGGTCTAAAACTTCCCAAACTAACCTCGGAATAGGGAATCTGAGCCCATCAGCAAACGGTCGTACATAAAACCCAATCCATCCAGGGATAATGTAATCAATTCTTTCAGTCGGCAAATGTGCATTCAATTCCACAGAATTTTGGAATCTATACTTACACTTAATTTCCCTCAGTGATCTTTCTGTCATACGACTGGCATGGTTCTTATTCAGCAAGTTCGTTGGCTCACTAGTGCTAACTCTCTCACTCGACTCTCCCACTGTTGATATAGTCCTAATAGGTATATCAACCACATGAATTTCACGCGACAATACAGTAACAGGCCCTTCCTCAGAAAGCAGTTGACGCGACCAGTCCCTGAGAGATCTATCTTCACTCGACCAACTCGACGATACTTCTACATATTTTTCTGTTTGGACTCCTAAGCTCTCTAGGGATTCTCCACTCGACATATTTCTCTAGACTAACATACAAACAAATAATTTCTAAGAAATAGGTTTCCTAAAGATCAAACTCCTACTCAACTTTACAAACAAAATTCCACCAAATAACATACGACTCAAGAGATCAAACAACCTAAATTGGCTAAGAACAATTTGAATCTACACTAAGAACATTTGAAGATATTGAAGAATACTAAGAAAGATTTGAAAGGTACCTTGAAGATCTTGAGAGCTCTCATAGACTTGCCAATCGAAAGGAATTCTTGTGTGAGACAAAATGACTCTCAAAACCCATTCTTATACTCACCATTTTGGCGCTTATTTTCCCGCCAAAAAGGTTCCTCGTTATTCGCATTAGGTTTAACTGCATTTAATGACACGTGGAAGTTTTAGAATCCTTCAAATCAGGTATCGTCGAATGAATCACAATCAGGTGGTATTCACTCGCAACAACATCTACAGAATGCTTTCACCAGTACCTTCCCCATTTGACACGACAACATCAGAAATCTAAATACATGTAATGTTGTCATTCGACACCACATCAAGTCAGAGGTTGATATCAATTCAACATCTATGCAAACCTCTTATACAAATCTCTTAATCACTCGACACCACGTCAAGTGTAAGATCAATACCCTTGGAATTTCGATTCGACACAACATCTATAAAAGGCTTGGCACTATATCCACTCTCCATTCGACATGGTACTTAAGGAAATATAAGTACCATAGTTATTGCTTCTCGACACGACATTTATGGAATTTGCTCAAAGAAATTGGTCACTTGATAAACTTTGACATAACTTATATTCGGAACAAGCATTCGACACGAAATCAATAGAACACCAAATGAAGCATTTATTTTTCGACCCAACATGTCAATTCAAGTTGAAAAGCTGGAATTCCTTTGTCCAATCGACACTTGTAGTATGGAATGAACTCCTGAACCTTCATCTGGTTCGGTTCGACCAGGGACATCCCCCATGAGACTCATTTCGAGTCACTTTGAAGACATGGACTACTTCGGTCCAGACGACACATGTCATGATATAAATACTCCAAACTTTAGTTTAGTTCAGTCGACCAAGGATATATCCCATGAGACTCATGATGAGTCAAGTAGAAGACCTGAAGTTCTTCAGTTCAGTCGACACTTGTCGAAAGGCAGATACTATTAAATCTTCTTTTAGTTCAGTCGACAAATGTCGAATGAATGATACTAGTGAACCTTCATCTGGTTCATTCAACTGGTCACATCCCCATGAGACTCATGATGAGTCAAAGTAGAAGACCTGGACTTCTTCGGTTCAGTCGACACTTGTCGAATGACAGATACTAATGAAACTTCTTCTGGTTCAGTCAACACGTTTCGAATGAATGATACTCCTGAAACTTCATCTGTTTCAGTCGACTGGGGACATCCCCCATAGACTCACGTCGAGTCATTCGACTAATTGAACTTATTATGTTTCATACGACTATTGTCGAATGAACGATAATCCTGAAACTTCATCTGTTTCAGTCGACTGGGGACATCCCTCATAGACTCATGTCGAGTCATTCGACTAATTGAACCTATTATGTTTCATACGACTATTGTCGAATGAACGATAATCCTGAAACTTCATCTGTTTCAGTCGACTGGGGACATCCCCCACAGACTCACGTCGAGTCATTCGACTAATTGAACTTATTATGTTTCATACGACTATTGTCGAATGAACGATAATCCTGAAACTTCATCTGTTTTAGTCGACTGAGGACATCCCCCATAGACTCACGTCGAGTCATTCGACTAATTGAACCTATTATGTTTCATACGTCTATTGTCGAATGAACGATAATCCTGAAACTTCATCACTTTCAGTCGACTGGGGACATCCCCCTTAGACTCACTTCGAGTCATTCGACTAATGGAACCTATTATGTTTCATATGACTATTGTCGAATTAAATGATAATACTGAAACTTCATCACTTTCAGTCGACTGGGGACATCCCCATCAGTCGACCTGGGAGACTCCCCATAGAGGAACATCGAGTCATTAATGAACCTCCTACGGTTCATACGACATTGTCGAATAGAAGTAACTCTTGAACTTTCATATGTTTTCAATCGACAAGGAACATCTCTTATATGCTTTTGTCGAATCAAAAAGAAGACATGGATTACTCTCGGTCCATACGACTCAAGTCGTGTGCTCCTAAGTCTTCTTCAAGATCATTCTACTAATAAAACTAATATAGAATCATGTCGAATCAAGTTCCTCAAACATGAACCATATAAGAAACTTTGGCAAACATGTTGAACCGTATATTGACAACAGACGACAGAAGGTAATGCTTACAGCTACGCATTCTTGGCACAAACTCTTATATTTTGTTTCATACGACACATAATAGAAATACTCTTTAAATCAAAAGACTTTTTGACTTAGAGAATAGAGGACAAACTGTATGGACCAAAATTGGGCTAGGGGCAAATTCGTCTTTTCTTCGAACCCAAGTACCAATAAAACTCATAGACTGAGGCCCAGCTTAGAGAGTTTAACACTAATCTGGAAAGCCCAAAGCAAGAACCCAAAACCTTATACTATTTGCATATAGGCTACACACACAAAGCCAAATCAAGAAACAGAATATAGAAATACCACAAATCATTACCAACTACTTGCCTATTTTCCCACACCATGATACGTCATATCCACATGCAGAGATTCATGATCATCGAAAGTTTACGTTTTAAGCATGTTATGGGGACCCGTTCCCATGTGCTAAACCAAATAAATCATATCTCTCCACCTATAAATAGAAGCAGAATTCGGGGGTGTAAGTCATTCAAGCTTCTCCACTCTCATACAAGCCTTAATTCTCTTATATAAACTCTCAGAGCTTCATATTTCCTAAACATTATCCTCGGCCCTCACTGCCGACCCAAAGAAGGTTAAGGTAATAGCAAACCTTACTTTCACATTTTTACTTATTCACTGCTAATTTCACACTACTGACTTGAGCGTCTTAGTGCCATCGGCACCCACCACACCGGTGGGCAGTCTGCTCCCGCTCACTCTACCTTTGTTTTGCAGGATCGCTAGTGCCCCCAACCTACAAATTCTGATTGTGGATCTCGGCCGAAATCCAGCGTTTACACCAACAATATTCAAACTTTCAACAATAAATAAATTTATTTTAGGATAATATCAGTAACCGTTAGAAGAAACAATATCAGTAGTCGTTGGAAGCCCAACAGCTAGTAGTCGTTGGAAGTCAATGGTTCCAACCGGAATCGAACGATTCCGGTTCCAACTAGGGATGAACTCTAATCGAACCGAACAAATCAGGTTCCGATTCGGTTCCGAAACGGAACCGTGGCCAGGTCTACAAATTGGTGTGGACTTTATATCGTTCGGATGTACGTAAAATATTAATATTTTGTGTACATCCGAAATACATGTGGATTTAAAAAAAAAAAAAAAACTGACATGAGATCTGAGAATGATTATATACATATATGTATATCAGAATTTGTGTTTTATTTTGTTTTTTAATTTATTCTTTAACCGAATGTGCCATTGAAAAAAAAAAGCAGTGACATGAGTGGAGCCAAATATTATCTTACATGCTTTAATACTGGGCCTCAATCGAGGGGGCCTCTATGGTGAGCGTTGGATTTTGAAAAGTATTATTATTTATTAGTATTTTTAAATTTTAAGAAAAATATAATTTTTAAATTTTAAATTAATTTTTTTATTATGTTTTATTAAATTCAAACTTAAATAAATATAATTAAAATTACTATTTTTTTTTCAAAATCCGACACATCCTAACCCGTCAAAGTGTAACTTAGGCTTGCTGGCATGTGCACTCGCATTTCACATCAAATCTGAGCCTTATATATTTATGAATTATGATTGCGAATTGCGATAACGAAAATAAAATAAGTCAGATGAGTGACAAAATTTTATCCTCTGTGGCCTCTGCATCGTGCCTTTGTATACATATTGTCTGGGTTGGTGCCATGTGACCTGTCTTACAAGTAACATTTTTTTTTTCAGTTTCCATTTTAATAAATTCCCTTATTTTATCATCTAACCATGTGGATTTTGGTGCTATATGGAAAATTATTGGGTACCCATGCATGCACAACGCCGGTGGATTTTTATTGCTTAATAAATGAAAATAAAATAAATATACATTGTCTCATCAATTGGAAGATTATGATTGGTGACCAAACATCCATGCCCACGTGGTTTTTTTTTTCTTTTTTTCTTTTTGAGTATCATTTATGGAATTACAATACTTTATTTTCAAGTGAATATCCCACTCAATATGAGATTCTGAACTCTACACCACCAAATCAGATAACTTTGGGATATATAGTTAGATAGCACTTATGCATAATTCATAAAAAAAAAAAAGGTAGAGATAATAATCACACACTTAATCAACATTAATTAAGGAGTTATAAAAATATGGAAATCCGTAGATTACACTATGTCGAGTATACTATGTCTTGGAAAACTTAGTAGATCATGCATCAATGTGCTTATGGATCTTTAGCCAACGTCCTCCTATGATTATTGGTGACTTCTTAATTAATAAGCACTTATTTGGATCAATAATAATGAATAATTGTGGAAACTCTCTTCTAAAATGAAGAGTTAAACTCTTTGTATATGTGATTTCATGATTGAATTGAATAAATGAAAGTGGACCCAAAGAGGTCAACTTATAAATTACTTTTAAAATACAAATTTAGTTTAAGGATGTAATCATTCTAAATGTTGTAACCTTTCAATATATCATTTGAACTCAAAAATTACATTCTTTTACTCTAAAGGATATATCACTTCAATTTATATCTTTCCCAAATGATACATGTCAATAAACATGTCTTATAATGAGATATCATATAAATATATATCTAATTTTAGAGAATTTCCACTTCATAAGTCGCAAAGCCACTTAAAGGTGAGATGGACTGGTGGTCTATGTTCAATCCGATAATATGTTAAAATATATTTTACAAATTAATGAAAAATCTTAATTTATTAATGAGATAATTTTAATTTATTGTCGTTAAAATAAAAAAAAATTAATATATTTGTTTGTGCGAATCAAAAGTTAAAAATTCACTGTGATTATATTAGGAAGGAGCAATCATTTTACATGTATCAAAATATCAATCAATCAATACATATATTCAAAAAGAGAGTGACAAAAGACTTTCTAACAATAAAATTATTATCAATAAATAACTAGAGCTCAAAGTTGCACCGACTGCCACTATAGCGCGATCTTAATATGTGGGGTCTAAATTCATTAAGACCCTCTTTTTAAATTTCGTGAGCAATAAGCAATGAGTAAATCTTTGGTGCAACAGTGGTATGTATGATGTGGTATCACCAATCAATTAAAAAATAACATATTTAATTTTCTTTCTATTTTTTAGTTATTTTTTGACTTTTTAGCACACGTGTCAAAGAATGATTGGCTTATTGCATGGATGACGTGGTACCACTGTTGCACCAAAGATTTTCTCAAGGGACACCGTTCTTGTGCCGTTTGTTTTTCTCTACTTTTAAAGTGGTAACGCTATTGAATTCCGTGACGCTAGATCTCCGTTCCGTTAACGTCGGTGAGCCGGTTCAGCGGTTCGAGATGTGATTGTAACGCGTGAGTACGTGCGAGCGTGAGCTGCGTGACTGATGCTGATTACAAAGGATGCCTACAGTGAAATTCACGCGCCCGTTGGACACGTGGAGTAGTTTTGTCTCTCGTTTCAACGTGCCTTCTCATTTTATATTTTTTATCATTATATTTTATCAAATGGAATAGATTCATGGCTTGTGAATATCTTGTTGTCTTGTCTTGCTTGGCTATCACTTCAAAATCACATAATTTTTTTTAAAAGTTGCTTGCGTTAAGGGTTGGCAAACTTTATACGGTTGATAATATGTGTTATTTATCATTTTTTTTATGATGGTTTTTCGCCGAGAGTAATATTCAAATGTCGAGGAGAGACAAAATTGATATTGTATTTAGTTAAAAAAATGAATGATAAATGCTCAATGGTCTAGAAATAGATAGAGTTTGATAAAGAGACCTGACCTAGTGGTATAGATAAATTATCTTGAAGAACAAGAGCGTTGTGAAGGTTGAAACTAGTTGGGATACCGACATGACCACATGAAGGGTGTTGATTTGGAATTTTCTGAGAGTTTGTTGAAACCGAACCCGACCTGGTTGAAAGAGCTAAAAAGGAAACTTTGATAGTATCATCTGCTTCGATATGTCGACTCGAGGAATGAAAATGGATCACAAGCCGACTTGTATTGGAGTCATGTGACGTATGTCCTAATTGAGAAGATATGCTTCTAGAAGACTAATGATGACTGTGGAAAAATAATTATTTTCATTGGAAGTAGCCTTTGCCATCCGCTATAGGCCGGTGCAGTGGCAGGGAGGTGGCAGAGCAGAGCCGCCATAGAGGCCAGTGCAGTGGCAGTGAAATGGGTGAATCTGATTGGCCAATCTAAGGGTAGTTGATGAGAGTTGTCTTGGGCCTAAGCCCGGAGTTGAGCAAATAGTAGAACATGATCTTTGGAAGATTCATGTGATGATAACAATAGTGCTCAATCCATTATGCTTACCGCAATGACATTTTAATTCCGTCATCAAAATTAAGGATTAGATCCTTGTACCATAATGATGAAATTAAAGATCTTCATAGATTTATTATTAAATCTTAGAAGTACAAATTGCACAAGAAGCTCTTTCGCCCGTGTATGTAAGAGGGTATATCTGTCGAGCACTAGGTGTCACAAATGATTGCTGACATCGATCGGCTAGGTTAGCTGGGCGTTACCTACGTGGTCGAGACTACCAAAGATTTGATCTTATAGTCTCTTCCCGAATGCTGGGGCAGGTTCATTGTGAACCAAGAGAAAACTCTTGCAGAGTTGATGGCTATGCTATAGGAGGCAGAGCCAGAGCTTATAAAAAGGCAAAGACAAAATCATCACAAGTCTTATAGGAAGACAAATGACATATCCCAAAATGTCTGCCTAAAACTGTGGCAAACGGAGTCACTGTATGCGTGACTGCCGTGTGGACAAGGCACACATGAAGGAAGTAAAGAGGGGCAAGACTCCGACTTCAAATATTTTTGTCATAAACATGTTCGCTACTAGTATTAAAATTGGATTTTAGATACTGAGTGTGGTACATAAATATGTACTGGTGTGCAGTATCTGCTGATTAGCAAGACACTGACTTCAGTTGAGATTTATCTGCGAATCAGAAACAGGACGATAGTCACTGTTTTAACCGTAGAGACCTAAGTTTAGGAACTACCATTCGGGTGTGTACTTAAATTAGGAAACTGTTACAATGTAACTAGTTTGACTAGAAACATTATCTCTGTATCAGGGTTTAACCTGTTACAGGTATACCTTTATATTCTAGAACACTAAAGTGTTTTATTTTATAAAGATGATATTGAGATAAACACATTAGATGTGAATAACAGTATTTATATTTTGAATATAAATAAATCTCAAACGTAAAACATGACAAACAAATAGCTCAAACTGAATTAATCAGATGAGACTTATTTGTGGAATTGTTGTCTGGGACACATTAAACAAGACTCGTATATCCACACTTTTAAAGAGTGGATACGAGGACGGATTTGATTCTATTCAAATAATGTCTACGAATCTAGTTTATTAGGCAAAGTGCCTAAAATACCTTTTACTTGGTAAAAGTGTAAGTGCCACCGATTTGTTAGCCCTCGTTCATAGTGACATAAGTGGGCCCATATCTAGCTAGGCTAGAGGTGGATATGAACACTTCGTAACCTTTACGGATGTGACATCGCGTTATGGTTATGTGTTTCTATTGAAACACGAATCAGAAACTTTTGATAATTCAAAGATTTTCGACACGAAGTTGACAGATAGATCAGCTAAAGTATTAAAACATCATGATTAGACCATGATGGAAAATACTTAAGCAATAAGTTTCTCAAATATTTGAAAGAGTATAGTATTCTTTCATAATGGACTCCTCCCATAACACCTCAATTGAGCGGTGTGTCCGAACGGAGAAACCGAACCTTGTTGGACATGGTAAGGTTAATCATGAGTCGCTCTGAGCTACCATTTTCCTTCTAGGGATACGCATTAAACAGTGCAATACTTATTTTGAATAAGGTTCCATAAAAATCTGTTAGACAGACTTCATATTAGATATGAACATGAAAGAAATCGGGTTTTCTCATTCCTGAAGATTTGGGAATGCTGGGCATATGTTTGGATGATACCAAACTAGAATCCAAATCGGATAAGTGCCTAAATTGTAGGTTATCCTAGGGAAACCAACGTATAATACTTATACAACTCATAAGAGAACAATGTAATTATTGCTCGCCATGTGGTTTTCCTAAGAGGAATACCTATATGCAGTGGTAAGTGGGAGGAAAGTAAAACTCGATGAAAATCGGAGTAATACCGTTCCAGGCACCGAGTCCTAATGGAACACAAACAGTTCATCAAGGATGAAACTGTACCATAATCTTCAAATACACAAAAACCGCGCAAGTCGGAGAGAGTCGGAAAACAACCTGGGAGGTATGGGTTTCTGATCTCACCTCGTAAAGATATCAATCTTATTGAGGAATACGAACCGACTACGTATGAGGAAGTGATACAAGGTATCAACTCCCTATTATGGCAAAGTGCCATGATGTCCGAAATGGATTCCATGTATACCAACCAAGTTTGGATATTGGTTGATGTACCAGAAGGCATTGTGCCTAATGGTACTATATAAGTCTTCAAGGAAGACATACATGGATGGCAACATACCAACGTACTAAGCTAGGCTTGTAGCGAAAATGTATCGTTATCAACATTGTGTCAATTACGACAAAACCTTTTACCTGTTGCCACGGTTAAATCCATTTGGATAATGCTTGCTAATGCTGCATGTTTCATTTATGAAATATGGCAGCTGAATGCCAAAACCGCTTTCCTTAACGGAAACCTTTTGGAGGATGTTTACAACATCCTGACGGTTTTGTCGTACTAAAACAAGCAAACAAGGTTTGCAAGTTAATTCGATCCATGTATGGATTGAAGCAAGCATTGGGTTCTTGGAACTGTCGTTTTGATGTAATCATTAATGTGTATGATTTAATTCAAAACGAAAATGATTCTTGTGTATATAAAGAGGTTAGTGGGAGCGCACTAAAAGTGATTGTCCTAAATAATGATGATATATCATTTCTTGGAAATGATATTCCCATAAAACAATCGGTGAAAGCTTTGCTTTCATGAAAATTCTTCGTAGAATTCTTGGGAGAGACAACATTTATTCTAGGAATAAGGATCTACTGGGATAGATCTAAAAGTTGTTGGCACTCTCCGAGAACTCGTACATTGAAATAAATGTACGCGACCTGGTGTCTCATATGCTTTGAGCATATGGAGTCACAATCAGGCCAATCCAAGTGATAGTCACTAGATTGATGTTAAGAACATCCTTAAGTATCTTAGATGAACTAATGATGCTTTCTTAAGTTATGGAGAATAAGAACTTGAAGTGACTGGGTTCACTACTGCAAGTTTCCAAACCGATAAAAACGACTATAAGTCGTAACAAATGTACTATATAGTTTGAAAAACGGATCCAAGCAAGATACTGTTACCGAATAAACAACAAAAGTGGAATATTGTTGCAGCTGAGGCAGCAATAGAAGCCATTTGGATCTTAATAATCCTAAAAGTGTCCTACACCCGAACTATGTACGGTTCGCTCAAATTTCTGCTGAAAAAATGCTTTCGTCAGCGAATTTGCAATATTATCATTTGATGTGATTTATATGATCATCACATCACCACGATGTATGATCCGAACGAATCAGATGAATAGTTTAAGTATATACTTGGATCGTTGATGAGACCATTAATTCTTTAGCCTGTGCTGTAGCCTAGATCAGCTGCTAACAGAACCATTCCTAATCCAATTAGGATTATTAAGATCCAAATGGCTTCTATTGCTGCCTCAGCTGCAACAATATTCCACTTTTGTTGTTTATTCGATAACAATATCTTGCTTGGAAGATTTCCAGCTCATTGTTCCGTTTTTCAAACTATATAGTACCTTTGTTATGACTTATAGTCGTTTTTATCGGTTTGGAAACTTGCAGTAGTGAACCCAGTCACTTCAAGTTCTCATTCTCTATAACTTAAGAAAGCATCCTTAGTTCATCTAAGATACTTAAGGATGTTCTTAACATCAATCCAGTGACTATCACTTGGATTGGCCTGATTGTGACTCCATATGCTCAAAGCATATGAGACACCAGGTCGCGTACATTTATTTCAATGTACGAGTTCTCGGAGAGTGCCAACAACTTTTAGATCTATCCCAGTAGATCCTTATTCCTAGAATAAATGTTGTCTCTCCCAAGAATTCTACGGAGAATTTTCATGAAAGCAAAGCTTTCACCGATTGTTTTATGGGAATATCATTTCCAAGAAATGATATATCATCATTATTTAGGACAATCACTTTTAGTGCGCTCCCACTAACCTCTTTATATACACAAGAATCATTTTCGTTTTGAATTAAATCATATACTATTATGATTACATCAAAACGACAGTTCCAAGAACCCAATGCTTGCTTCAATCCATACATGGATCGAATTAACATGCAAACCTTGTTTGCTTGTTTTAGTACGACAAAACCGTCAGGATGTTGTAAACATCCTCCAAAAGGTTTCCGTTAAGGAAAGCGGTTTTGGCATTCAGCTGCCATATTTCATAAATGAAACATGCAGCATTAGCAAGCATTATCCAAATGGATTTAACTGTGGCAACAGGTAAAAGGTTTCGTCGTAATTGACACAATGTTGATAATGATACATTTTCGCTACAAGCCTAGCTTAGTACGTTGGTATGTTGCCATCCATGTATGTCTTCCTTGAAGACTTATATAGTACCATTAGGCACAATGCCTTCTGGTACATCAACCAGTATCCAAACTTGGTTGGTATAAATGGAATCCATTTCGGACATCATGGCACTTTGCCATAATATGGAGTTGATACCTTGTATCACTTCCTCATACGTAGTCGGTTCGTATTCCTCAATAAGATTGACATCTTTACGAGGTGAGATCAGAAACCCATACCTCCCAGGTTGTTTTCTGACTCTCTCCGACTTGCGCGGTTCTTGTGTATTTGAAGATTATGGTACAGTTTCATCCTTGATGAACTGTTTGTGTTCCATTAGGACTCGGTGCCTGGAACGGTATTACTCCGATTTTCATCGAGTTTTACTTTCCTCTCACTTACCACTGCATATAGGTATTCCTCTTAGGAAAACCGCATGGCGAGCAACAATTACATTGTTCTCTTGTGAGTTGTATAAGTAATATACTTTGGTTTCCCTAGGATAACCTGCAATTTAGGCACTTATCCGATTTGTGTTCTAGTTTGGTATCATCCAAACATATGCCCAGCATTCCCAAATCTTCAGGAATGAGAAAACTCGTTTTCTTTCCTGTTTTAATATCTAATATGAAGTCTGTCTAACATATATTTGTTGTATTCACATGTTTAAATGCTTAAATCGATATTTGGACTACAGTAGAAACCCAACAATGGTATCTTGAGCCTAATTTGAGCATGAAAAATATTTAGGGTAAAATTGATTTGAGCATGTTTTGATGAAATTGATTGTTTGAATATGCTTGAATGATGATAACATAGTGTTATGCATGATCAATTTGATGAAATTGAATTGGATCAAATTTTCCCCAATAATTTGGCTTGGCCGAAAGTTATGTGTTACCCTAAGTCATGGTGATTTTTATTTTTGATCATTGGATGAGTTGAAATCACTTGGGATATGTTGATTTAGGATTTAATTGGATTGAATTCGGAATCGGACAATAAAACCCTACAATTTCCGTGACTACTAGCATGGAAAATGATATGATTTTTTGATTCAATTGTGTTGGACATGTGTTGATGATAATTAACATGATTAATTATGTAAATTGGTGTTTTGGAAATATTATTTTGGTTAATTAATTATGGCTATACACTTTAGATTAATTTAATTGTGAAATTTGGAATTTTGTAATTTAATTAATTGGGCTTGTAAAGTTGTATTTGGGCTTAATGGGCTTGGTTGGGCCAAGTTTGGTTTGGGTTAATTGGTTAGATCCGATTGGGGCCAAAACCATATCCATAAAGTCCAAATATAATTTAATGGACCTTTAATATTTTAATTGGGCCTAAATTGGTTTCTTGGATAATAAGGGTGATTCCTTAAATGGGCTTTGGTATTTGGGTTTGACCCATGTTGACCAAAGTCCAAGCCTTTAGAAATTAATTGAAAGCCCATTGGACTTTAATTAAAATGACATTGGATGTTAAATGGGCTTTGAGACCCGTAAAGATTAGATTTAGAATCTAAGTCGTAAAGGCACATTAAAAGGTGTAATTATTTAATTTAGAATTAAATATAGAATTAATATTAAATACAAATTAAATTGGATTTAATATTGTAGTTTAATATAATTCAAGAATTCGTACTTTGAGTATTTATTCACAAAACGACTTTGACCCGCGCAAAATCAAATCGTTGTTTGAACATTGGATGGTCATTAATTTCAGATTAATTAATTGGATTAGATGATTGATAACATGCTTTGTGTGAATACTTGGATGCGATGTATGAATAATGCATATCAGATGGATATTAGATGGGTGAGGGCAATTTTGGAAATTGTTGTAATAAATTTAGAATTTATTAAATTGGACATGCGTGTCCAGCCTATTACCTATTGACTCTTTGTATTTCTCTTCTCACCTATTCCCCTTAATGTAAATGAGGTTTCTTTAGAAGTGTTATGTAATTGGGTAGAAGTAAGAATTGTGCTAGCGGGAGAGAGGAAATGGAGAGATTTGTTCTAGGAACAAAATGTGTTGAGTATCCATCCCCATATCATTATTATTTTATTTATACGCGCCTTATTATGTTTTTAGAATGCATGTTTAATGGTGTATGATGACGAGACCTTAACAAAGATAATTAATTGGTTGCCAATTACGCGAAAAACCCTCAACATATATTAAGCGTTTTTCCTTCCATTGAATGATTCATTCTCAAGATCTAAGATTGGCATTGGTTTGTTGGCCAAAGTCAAGACCTTTGTCCATCGCGGATGTGTTTGAATCATGAAGGCTTTGTTCCATATCGGTGTCTTGTCCAAGTTGTGATTTGTTGGCCAAAGTCAAGATCACTTTTTGTCCATCGACATCGATTACGAAGCTTTCCAAAGTCAATGGGTCCCACTTAACTGGAATCATTAAGTTTGTTGTGCCAAAGCCAAGGCTTAATTGATTCAGAAGAAAAAAGTTAGGGAGTATATTGAATATATTGGCATACATAAGATATATGTTTCGGACTTGGATGTCCACCTACTGGATCTAGGAATTGGATGTGATCCAATTGATTTTAGAGATCTACCTAGTTAATTATCATATAATTTGTTGGCCAAAGTCAAGATTGTGTGTTATTTAACGGGATCCTAGCCCACTAGGAAACAAGGTTTCCCGAGTACTCAACAGAGGATTAGAGGCTCGCCGAAAAAATAGTGGGAGACAAGTATTAAATTTTCAAATTCGTTTAGTTACTTGCCAATACGCGCTCATTTCAATTTTTCGTCAATATATAAATATATTAGTTGGACTAATATTTAATCGTTGTTTTAATTAAAACAGTTGGACTGTATTCAAACTACTTCAATTTATAGTTGATTATATAATTGGATTATAATAATAAATATACATTTGAATTTAACCAATTAAATTATAGTTGATTATATAGTTAGACTATAGTAATCATTATATAAAATAGTACCTGGAATCATTGATTGGATAGTTGGACTATAGCAATCAAGATAACTGAAAGATTAGTGTTTAAAACATTATCCTGGGAGAAAATGTCATTAAACGGCTTTAATTTTCAAATTAGGAATGATACCTCAGGATAGTCCTGGGAACTGAGAAGTTACTCTATTTGATAGAGAAACCTCTTGGGCCTAAGCCCGGAGTTGAGCAAATAATAGAACATGATCTTTGGAAGATTCATGTGATGATAACTTTAGTACTCAATCCATTATGCTTACCGCAATGACACTTTAATTCCGTCATCAAAATTAAGGATTAGATCATTGTACCATAATGATGAAATTAAAGATCTTCATAGATTTATTATTAAATCTTAGAAGTACAAATTGCACAAGAAGCTCTTTCGCCCGTGTATGTCAGAGGGTACATCTGTCGAGCACTAGGTGTCATAGATGAATACAACAAAGAAGTATGTCAGAATCATACTTATATTGATCAGATTTTGATGCGATGAACACAAAATCTTTTTGCCCCTCCATGAAGCTCTCGGCAATGACTCCTTTTGTGCTCCTTGTTGAATCTCCAAGCTCTAAGCTTTATGTGTGATTCCATGCTCAAGGGTTTATTTCCCTATCACCTTTGTAAGACTCCAAATGTGTGTTAGCACTAGGAAATTTTGCCACAAATCTTCCTTGTTGTTCTACTTGCTCTCGGCTTTGAAGGATTTTTGAGAGAGAAGAAAATGGCCCAATGCCGAAATTGGAGAGGGAGAGAGAGAGAGAAGTTATATTGTTTTCTTTTGGTTTCTAAAACCTAATAAAACATATACTAAAATCTCTACACATTTTGTATTTGTTTTTCCAAAAAAACAAAAAGCAAAAGTGAGGGAAAAATGACATTAAATGTATTCAACAACCACCATAAACTATTCACATCAATCAATGATGACAAGCATCACTTCACTCAAAGTGATGTGACTTTCATCACTTAATTGACTAGTGATTTGACGCTTGATGTGACTTGTGGGCCCCACTTGATTCGAAAAACGAGTGGGCCCGCAAACACTCCCGGGCTCGGGTTCGCTAATTTCGAATTAACGAATTTTCCGTTGCGACGTAATTAAATCAAATTTAATTAAATAATTATGCATAGCATAATTACTATTCACGTCGCTAACGAATTAATTCTAAATTAACTCGTTCGCCCGAATTAAAATCTAATTTTAATTCCGCGTCGAAATCTAATTTCGTATAATATATCGAATATATTATTTTATCGATTATTTCCAAATCAATCGTTTTCTCTCTTTAAATAATATTTTATCCTAGATAAAATATCTCCGTAATTAATCCCAGATTAATTTTCTCTCTAATAATTAATCACAGATTAATAATGTGCGAGTCATACGTCATCGGTGAATCTTCGGGAAGCGACCCATGAGATCCCCGGATATGTTGGCAGTAAATCTGGTGGTCGGACTATCCGAATACGTACGTACCTAGTACTACGTTTTTACCGATTTACAAGACATGGTTGGCTTCTAGCAAAGCACCGTGCCTACCCAATTCTCCAGAAATATTCTTAAAGGAATATGTAATCTTTATCAGGCGTAGTATACATAGTATTGCGTATTGCGATCCAGTATCAGATGTCACGTGCTAGGTCGGGGGCTGTAATTGTGTCTGCCCCATACGAAGCGCATATCAGATCTCTGGTAACTAGTCTCTATAATCGGATAAACATGACCTAGTCATAATATCCCGATAGCTGCAGCATATAAGAGCACCAGTTCTGTATCCTACGTGATCATCATCTCCTCTATTACAGGAGTGATATTTCCATCTCGACATCACACCCAATACACTACGATTCTCAATATACCCAGAAGAGGCGTACACAGTGTTGGATAATATGACCCATAGCGTCACTATTTGTACAGATCACGGTGTTGTTGTACAAATTAACTATGTGACAAGAAAATTGCACTCTCATCATTTGTGATTAGATCACCATAGATGTATAAATGAAGAGAGGTCCATATGATTAGTTCCTGGATTGAGATGATATGAGACAGTATCAGTCCACGAAGGATTAATCATTAAATATCCCTAGCCGGAGTATTATCGAGACATGACATCGATAAAGCGGAATAGGCTAGTATTGCACTTGTGCGCGTTGTGAGGGCACGACGGCATAGTTCTCATATATTTAAGTATTGGATACTTATGCAATTGCGATAGGAGGTTGTGTTTCACCGATGGTACGGGAAACAACTTTGCTCTGGATAGACCCCTCGGAATCCCATTGGTATTATGACTATGTGTCTATGGGAGTCCGACATCAGGGTAGGTGTATTTGGTCTTAACCTGAGACTTGCACCGCTAATACTTACGATAATCGGTAGACTTTGGTCTTGGTGGTACAGGGCTTTAACCGGTTCTGCGTACACCACTTTTGGGTTTATCAGAGAGTCGTAGTGTATTGGGTGTGATGTCAAGACGGAAGTATCACTTCAGTTATATTGGAGATGATGTCACGCAGGATACGGTACTAGTGCTCTTGAGTGATGCGCATCCAATCATGATATTATGACCAGGTCATGAATATCTGATTATAGAGACTAGTTACCAAACATCCGACATGTGCTTCGGACGGGGCAGACACTTATCCAGCCCCAGCCCTACCACGTGACTATCCGATACTGGGCCGATATACACAATACTACGGTATACTACGCTTGATACAGATCTATATATTCCTGTAAGAATATTTCTGGAGAATTGGGTAGGCATGGCGCTTTGCTAGAAGCCAACCTTGTCTTGTAAATCAGTATAAACGTAGTACGAGGTACTTACGTGTTCGGATAGTCCGACGACCGTATTTACTGCCAACATATCCGGAGATCTCATGGGTCGCATCCTGAAGATTCACCGATGACGTATGACTCGCACTTTAATTAATCTGTGATTAATTGGATGAGAGAGAAAATTAATCTGGGATTAATCACGGAGATATTTTATCTGGGATAAAATATTAATTAAAGAGAGAGAACGATTAATTTGGAATTAATCGATAAAATAATATATTTGATATATTATTAGAAATTGGATTTCGACGCAGAATTAAAATTAGATTTTAATTCGGGCGAACAAATTAATTTAGAATTAATTCGTTAGCGACGTGAATAGTGATTTCGCTAGGCGTAATCATTTAATTACGACGCAACAAAAATTCGTTAATTTGGTGGAATTACAACCCGAGCCCGGGATTATTTGCGAGCGCATTCGCATTTCGAATTCGAGTGCGGCACGCAAGTCAAATCGAGCGTCAAATCGCTAGTCACATCAAGCGTCAATCAAATGTCACTTTGAGTGATGTGACAAGTTGTCATTTGATTTGAGTGATTGATGTGGTAGTTGAAAAGCTTTAAATGCTTTTTGCTTTTGGCTTTTGACTTTTGGTATTTTGGAAAATTGAAAAGTTGTATATGGTTTATTTTATTTTTGCAAAATATATAAACCAAAATTACATTTTCTTTACATACATTTCTCTATCTCATTTACGGTTTCTTGTAGAACCATTTTCCCTCTCTTCTCTCTCTTCTCCCTCTCTCACGGCTCACTGCCGATTTCTTCTCTAATTTTTGGTTAGACCGAATTTGTGAGAAGCAAAGAAGATGAACAAGTGCTAGCCACACCTTGAGTTACACATAGGTGATATGGAAACGAATTTATGAGCTTGGAATCCATTTTTGGAGCTTGAAGCTTGGAGCTTCCATGGAGTCTCCCATGGACGAATCTTGGAGGAATTTCACTGCCCAAAACCGAGCAGTCCAGCAGTTCACAGGAGTTAAAAACCGAGCTTCATGGAGGAGGAAAATGGGTCTTGTTCTTCCTAGCATCAAACCCATCAATGTGAGTATGTATTCCGCCTTACTCCTTGGTTGTATTCAACTCGTTTTTATGCATGATTGATGATTCTTGGGACTTGATTGAAACTCAACAATGGTATCTTGAGCTATTGGTTGCATAAAACGAATTAGGGTTCTTGAGCAAAATTTGGGGCTTTTTGATTTAAGCATGATTTTAACAAATTGTTTTGTTTAAGAATGCTTGTATATGAATAAATTAGAGTTATATGTAATCAATTTGATGAAAAATTAATTGGATTGATTTTCCCCAATTTGCTTAATGTTGGCCAAAACTTTAATTTGGGTAAACTCATTTGAGCATCAAATGATTAAATTGTTTAGTATAGTATGCTTGAATGAGGTTGAATTGATGTTGTGCATAATCAATTTCATGAAATTTGGTTGGATCCATTTTCCCCAAATTTTGGGCATGACAAATTTTGGTAAACTTGATTTTGAGCATGTTTAATGAAATTGGATGATTTAGAATGCTTAAATGTTGTTTAATTGATGATTGATTAGATCAATTTGATGAAAAAGTGTTTGAACAATTTTCCCCAATTTGCTTGTGATGGCCGAATTTGGCAAGTGCCCTATTGTCTTGGATTTTGATTTTTTTTTGTTCATTGGATGACTTGGAAATCATTTAGGGATGTTGAATTTATGTTTAATTTGGTTCAATTGGATTGAATGTGATTTGGACATAATTTTCCCCTTATGGCCGAGACACTTGAAGCATGAAATTGGGTTTGATTTTGATTTAATTATTTGGACATGATTAATTGATGTCAAGCATGATTAATTGGACAAATTTAGTGTTTTGGAAACTTTGATTTGGGTAATTAATAATGCTATACACTTTAGGTAATTTAATTGGAAAATTTGGAATTTTTGAAATTAAATTATTGGGCCTTAAAATTGGATTTGGGCTTTTAAAGTTGTTATTGGGTTTATTGGACTTTGTTGTACAAAGTTGGTTTAGGCCAAAATTGGTTGGATCCAATTAGGCCCAAACCGCTTCCAAAAGGCCCAAATGCGACTAATGGACCTTAACGTTTAATTGGGCCTAATGGGCCTAAATTAATTTATGGGCTTATGGGGTGACTCCCGGATTGGACTTTGGTTGCGGGTTTGACCGCGTTGACCAAAAGTCCACGCCTCAAGAAATTAATTAAAAGCCCATTGGACTTTAATTAAATTAATATTGGATATTAATCGGGCTTTGAGACCCGTAACGATTAAATTTGGAATTTAAGTCGTAAATGTTTATTTTATAAAGTGTAATATTTAATTTGGAATTAAATAATGAATTAGAATTAAATACGTATTAAAATTGGATTTAATCATGTAATTTAATTTTATTTGAGAAATCGTACTTTTGTACGTACCGTGTTCGCAATACGAGTTTGACTCGAACAAAATCAAATCTTTGTTTGAACATTGGATGATAACTAATTATCAAGATTAATTAATTGGATTGATTGATTGATAACATGCTTGTATGAATACATGGTTGTGATGTTTGAATAATGTATATCGGATGGATATTAGCCGGGTGGGGCGATTTTGGAAATTGTAATAAATTTGATTTATTAATTGGACCTGCGTGTCCAGCCTTATCTCCTATTTCTTTGTAGTCTCTTCTCACCTATTCCCCTCAATGTAAATGAGGTTTCTTTAGAAGTGTAGTGTAACAGGTAGACAGTAGAAGTAATGCAAGCTAGCTGGAGAGAGAAAGTGAGAGATTTGATCTAGGATCAATGTGTAAAATATCCATCCGCATATCATTATTATTTATCATATGCGCTTTATTATGTCTTTAGAATGCATGTTTAAGGGTGTATGATGATGAGACCTTACAAAGATAATAAATTGGTTGCCAATTTGCACGCAAAAAAACCCTCGTAAATATCAAGCGTTTATTTTCCTTCCATTGAGTGATTCTTACTCAAGATCCGAGATTGGCAGGGGTTGTTGGCCAAAGTCAAGCCGCTGTTGTCCGTCGAAGATGTGTTTTAATCACGAGGCTTTGTTCCATATCGGTGTCGTGTCCAAGTTGTGGTTTGTTGGCCAAAGTCAAGACCACTTCTTGTCCATTGACATTGATTACGAAGCTTCCATGTCAATGGGTCCGCGCTTGACTGGGATCACTAGGTTTGTTGTGCCAAAGCCAAGGCCTAGTTGATTCAGAGGAAAAAGGTTAGGCTATACATTCGATGTATAGGCATATATAAGATATATGTTTGGGACTTGGATGTCACCTACTGGATATAGGAGTTGGATGAGATCCAATTGATCTTAGAGATCTACCTAGTTAATTATCATACAATTTGTGGCCAAAGTCAAGATGTGTGATATTTAACGGGATCCTAGCCCACTAGGAAACACGGTTTCCCGAGTACTCGACAGAGGGTTAGAGGCTCGACGAAAAATAGTGGGAGGCAAGAATTGAATTTGCAATACTCGTTCAATTACTCGCCATATGCGCTCATTTAAATTATTTCGTCATTAGATTAAATGTTAGTTAGACTAATATTTAAATTGTTGTTTTAATAAACAGTTGGACTGTATTATACTTGATTATATATAATTGGATTATATTAATCAATATATTTGAATTAATTAATTTCAGTTTACAGTTGATTTTATAATTGGATTATAGTAATCAATGTAATTGAGGTAATTAATTTGGATTATATTTGATTATATAGTTGGACTATTATAATCATTTAATATGAATAGTACCACTAATCGTTGATTAAATAGTTGGACTATTGTAATCAAGATAAAATTGATAAGTTGGATATTTAAAATATAATCTGGGATTGAAATATTTTAAATGATTTAATTTTCAAATTGGGAATAAATAATAGGTTACTTTATTTGATAAAATAACTTATTATACCTTAAGCCCAAAATTAAGCAAAATAAGTAGAGCGTAAAATCTTTGGAAGATTTATGTGATGATGACTTTAATGCTTAATTTAATATACTTGTCATAAATCTAATTTTAGATTTAAGAAGTATTAAAATTGCAATTTATAGTTCTTGGAAAATTAATTGACTATTCTAGAGGAGATAAAGTCAAAGTTTGCAATTGGGCATGTAGCACGAGGTGCACATCGTTTCGATATTCTAAGAACCCAAGGCTTGGCCAAGGTTTCTGAAATATTGAAAGGATAATTGACATATCCCAAAGTGACTACCATTTGGATATGACAGACACGAAGGAATTAAAGAAAGGGCGAGGCTCTAACTTTAAAAATATTTGTCTTAGTTATGTTCACAGCTAGTATTGAAATTAGATTTTAAATACTTAGTGTGGTACATAAAATATATGTATTGATGTTCAGAATCTGCTTTGAGCATGATACTGACTTCAAGCTGAGATTGCTCTGCGAATCGGAAACGGGATGAAAGTCGCTGTTTCGACCGTAGATACCTAAGTTTAGGAACTACCCTTTGGGTATATACTTAAATTAGGAACTGTTATAATGTAACTAGTTTGACTAGAGATATTATCTCTATATCAGTGTTTAATCCGTTGCGGATAAAACCTTTATATTATAGAACACTAAGTGTTTTATTATATAAAGATGATACTGAGATAAATACATTAGATGTAAATAACAAAATTTATATTTTGAATATAAATAAAATCTCAAACATATAAAAATGACAAATAAATAGCTCAAATGATTTGATCAATAGAGACATATTTGTGGCATTGTTGTCTATGACACAATTTAACGAGACTCGTATATCCACACTTTTGAAGAGTGGGTACTAGGACTGATTTGACTATTCAAATAAGGTCTGCGAATCTAGTTTATTAGGTAAAGTACCTAAAATACTATTTGCTTGGTAATAGTAAAAGGGCCACCGATCTGTTAGCCCTATTCATGGTGAAGTAAGTGGGCCCATATCTAGCTAGGCTAGATGTGAACATGAATATTCCGTGACCCTAAAACGGATGTGGCATCACGTTATGGTTATGTGTTTCTTTTGAAGAACACAAATCGGAAACTTTTAGAGTTTCGACACGAAATAGACAAACAGATCGGCTATAGTATTATGCCGCCACGGTAAGACCGTATTGGAAAATACTTAAGCAGTAAGTTTCATATGTACTTGAAAGAGTATAGTATTCTTTCAAATGAGGACTCCTCCCGGAACACGTCAAAGTGACGGTGTGTCCGAATGGATAACCGAATCATGTTAGACATGATAAGATTAATCAAGAGTCGCTCTGAGCTACCATTTCCTTCAACGGATAAGTTTTAACAGTGCAATAACTTATTTAGAATAAGGTTCCATATAAATCTGTTTGACAGATGTCATATAGGATATGAACAGGGAAGAAACAAGGTTTCTCATCCTGATAATTTGGGTATGCCAGGCATAACGTTTGGATGATACCAAACTAAGGACCCAAATTGGATAAGTGCCAATATAGGTTATCCTAAGGGAAACCATAAGTATAGTACTTATAAATCTCACATGAGAACAATGTGATTGTTGCTCATCATGCGGTTTTTCCTGAGAGGAATACTGATATGCAGTGGTCAGTGGGAGGATAGTGATACTCGATGAAAATAAGTAATACTGTTCAAGGCACAAGGTCCGTAATGGAACACAAATAGTTCATCAATGATGAATCTGTACCATTAATCTTCGAATACACAAGAACTGAGTAGATCGGAAAGAGTCAGAAAACGACCTAGGGTATGGGTTTCTGATCTAACCTCATAAAGATGTCAATCTTATGAAGGTATATCCACCGACTACGTTTTGAGGAAGTGATACGAGGTATCGACTCCCTATTATGGCAAAGTGCCATGAATCCGAAATGGATTCCATGTATAACAACTATTGAATACTAGTTGTTGTACCACAAGGCATTGTGCCTATTGGTACATTAAACGTCTTCAAGGAAGACATACATGGAAGGCAACATACCAACGTACAAAGCTGGGCTTTTGACGGAAAGGTATCGTTATCAACGTTGTGTTAATAACGGTTCAACCTTTTACCTGTTGCCGTGGTAAATCCATTTTGAAGATGCTTGATGATAAATGCATTTTTCATTTATGAAATGTGTCAGTTGCAGATCAAAATCGCTTTCCTGAAAGGAAACCTTTTGGAGGATGCTTACAACATCCTGACGATTTTGTATAACCGACAAACAAGGTTTGCGGGTTATTCGATCCATGTTTGGATTGAAAACAAGCATAAGGTTCTTGGAACTGACGTTTTGAAATAATCATAATGGTTTATGATTTGACTCAAAACGAAATAATTCTTGTGTATATAAGGAGGTTAGTGGGAGAGGGCACTGACAATGAATTCCCATAAAGCAATCGGTGAAAGCTTGGCTTTCATAAGAAATTCTCCGTAGAATTCTGGGGAGTAACAACCTTTATTCAAGGACTTAAAGATCTACTGGGAAGATTTGGAGTTGTAACACTCTCTGGGAAATTGTACATTTAAAATGTACTTGATAGGGTGTCTCATACGCTTCGAGCATATGGAGTCACGATCAGGTCAATCCAGTGATAGTCACTGGATTGAACATTAAGAACATCTGTTAGTATCTGAAGAGAACTAATGATTGCACTTGTGCGCGTTGTGAGGGCACGACGGCATAGTCTCATATATTTAAGTATTAGATACTTATGCATTGCGATAGGAGGTTGTGTTTCACCGATGGTACGGGAAACAGCTTCGCTCTGGATAGACCCATCGGAACCATTGGTATATGACTATTTGTGTCTATGGGAGTCCGACTTCAGGGTAGGTGTATTTGTCTTAACCTGAGACTACACCGCTTAATACTTACGATAATCGGTAGACTTTGGTCTTGGTGGTTACATGGCTTTAACCGGTTCTGGTACACACTTTGGGTTTATCAGAGGAGTCGTAGTGGTATTGGGTGTGATGCCAAGCGGAAGTATCACTTCAGTTATAGTGGAGATGAGTCACGCAGGGGATACGGTATAGTGCTCTTGAGTGGATGCCATTTCCCATCATGATATTATGACCAGGTCATGAATATCTGATTATTTAGAGACTAGTTACGAGACATCGAATGTGTGCTTCGGGACGGGGCAGACACTATCCAGCCCCAGCCCTAGCACGTGACTTCCGATACTGGGCCGATATACACCAACTACGGTTATACTACGATCGATACAGATCTTATCTCTTCTGCAGAATATTTCTGGAGGAATTGGGTATCGCATGGCGCTTTGCTTAGAGAAGCTGACCGGCGTAAACACACACGTATAACGCAAGCGTACGTATCGTTCAAGTAGTATAAAAAGTATCGATCCCACGAGGACTTAATACCTAAGTTATTAATTTAATGAGGTTAAATGATTACTAGTATCTAACAGTTTGTTTAATTTGATTTGAAATAGCGACGATTCTAAATTTAAAGACAAGTAAATGAAATTGTTTAAAGGTAGATTTTAAGAAAATTCAAATTTAAAAACTATCTAGGGTTGTGATTTATTCCAATATTATTAAAGATGAAGTAGTTATCTTATAGTTGGGTAAAATATTGATTTATTAACCTGGAACACTAATTTATGTAAAAGCCTCTTCCGATGGTCAATTACAAATACCTAGTATAATCCAATTGAACCATATGTCTATGTCAACCAAATTACCTAGATTCATTAAGATTAAATTCCAATTATGGCTACCCTCGCCCGACAGGTATATTCCTATCCTGTAAGGAAATCTATTAAAAGGGTTATCTATCCTTAAGGAAGATCGTGGGCTATTGAGTCTAAGGTTTAAACTTAAAATCCCTATGTCTAGTTCATTTTAAGTTTACCTAATCAATTTAATTAATGGCCAGTTAATTAAAGAGCATTAAGATTAAGACTCAATAAATATTTCTTTATATTACCCAAATTATAATCTAACCCTTATAAACCCGTGATATTGAATTTTATCACAACCCTAGATACTAACTTAGTTATGACACATAACTAGGGCTTAAAACTTTTAAAAGAGTTATAAAAAATTGCATAAAGTGAATGCGGTAAAATAAATGCTGAAAGTGAAATAAAATAAAATTGCTAAGATAAAAGGAATTACTTCTACTAATACTATTAGATTTCTCCCATAATATAATATAAGCTTTGCAAAATATTATTAACCAGCCATATAGGCAGGGGTATATTGATTTAATCAGTTAAAAACAACCAGCCATAAAAGGCGGAATATGAAAACAACCAGCCATAAAGGCGGAATCATTAATATAAACCAGCCATATAGGCGGAGTGAAAATAACCAGCCATAAAGGCGGAATATGAAAACAACCAGCCATAAAGGCGGAATATGACTTTTATTACCCACCGACCAATCTGGCGGTATCTTGATTAAGTCAATTTAAAACTTGAATATATTATAATTATGGGAGAATAATCTAAGAAGTAAAAGTAAAAGAATTACCTTTTACCCTAACAAAGGGACGTTACCTCCTCATTATGAGTAGTATAAACTGTAAAATAAAGAAAGTAAATTATTATTACTATTAAAAAGTAATTACAAAACTTGAATTTAAAGAACTAGAGAGAGAAACTCTCAATTTAGAACTAAGAAGTGAGAGAAAATGGTACACTGAATTATGAAAATTCGATCTCTATTTATAGGCTCGGATAAGGCTCCAGCGTCGCGACGCCCAAATTGCACTAGCGTCGCGACGCTGGCTACAGTAAGACACGTGTCACGCGCTGGTTGGTCGGCTCAGAATCTTATCCGATGACGTGGCACTGTTCATGACGTCATTGCTTGCGTCACTGTGACGTGTCAACTGTTCATGACGTCATTGCTTACGTCACTTTGATGATGTGGAAGGCGACGTGGCGACACGTGGGGCGGTGGCCGTCAGACGAATGAGAGGTTGCCACGTGGCGCGCTGTGATTGGCTGATGGTGACGTGGCATGTTGACTCGGTTGACTTGCTGACGTGGCTGCTGATTTGGACGATGATGTGGCGACACGTAGGATGACACGTGGGGCGGTGGCCGTCCAAGCAATGAGATTTCGACACGTGGCACGGCGCATTTTAGCATCTCCGTTGTGATGGTGACACGTGGCACGGCGCATTTAGCAAAGTCAAACTTCTCAGATTCTGATTTGTGGACCCGGCGCATGTTAGCAGATTCGGCGCACATGGGCGTCGCGACGCTGAAGGTCTGGGCGGCGCGACGCTGAAATGACGATTTTGCCCTTTTTGTCCAATTTGTCCAATTTGCCCCAAAACACCTCCAGAATGTCCTGAAACTTTATTTATCTACAAAATAACACAAAACACATCAAAATATTCACAAAACTCAAGAAACTATACAAAATATTAAGTTAAATGAGTGGGAAATAGTGATAGAAATACCACTCATCACACCCCCAAACCTAACATTTTGCTAGTCCTCGAGCAAAATACCGAATAAAATAAAATTTCACTAAGCCACTTTCGTAGGGATCACGGTTGCATTTAGCGTATGCAACAAGCCTTTAAACCCCTAGGTGTCCCTAGTGGACGAGTTGTAGTCTCGTGAGGGTTTACAGCAATGATACCCACAAACATTTTATAAAAGTAAAAAGGTAGTGAAACTAATGCACACAAAAGCAAAAAGACAAGCGAAAAGAGAATAAAGATGTTAGTGACTAATCAGGTGAAATTTCTAATCCAAGTTACTAGATGTTTTGTTTCATTCTAAATTACTAAATAAGTAAATTCTCCGATTATTTTTACCATTCTTCATATACACAGCCAACAAAATATTAAACAACTCATTTTTGCCCACAACAGTTATAAGTGCAGTTGATAAGAGAGTAATATTTTTGTCCTAAAGTTCTATCAGATTTCACACCTTTTTGTAGCAATGGAATAATTTTTCTGATTTTCTGATTTTTTTTTGATTTTTTCTCTATTTTTTATTTATATACAATACCTTCCGTCTATGTAGCGAGCTTTGGGTCGGTGACTCCCAAACCAGTTGGCTTTAGGGCATCAGGTGTTAAGACACCCCTAAGGACTTAATTACTCAGACTTCAGATATAAGTATATATATATATATTTATTTTCTATCATCTTTTTGATCCATGTAACAAGCTTTGGGCCAATGACTCCCAAACCAGTTGGTTTTAGGGCACTAGGTAAAATACCCTTACAGACTTAATAACTCGGATCTCAGATGTTTTTTTTTTTTTTTTTTTTTTTTATTCCATTACTATTTATAGATGCTTCTTCCAATTAAACTAGAGCACGGAATATTACAAACTTTTCAATTACAGCTCATGTCCGTATGTTACTATGTATGTTGATAATATCTGCTAACTAAGTATATGAAGATTCATTTTAGTCAGTTTTATGGAGAATTTACAGATTTAATAATTCAAAAGTGAATAAACAAAAATTAACTTGTTTTGAATTAGGTTTGAAATACGTCTCAGGAGTGGAAATTCCTTACACAGCTATTTCTTACCAATTTCATCTTTTTAGTCAACATAACAACCACATATTTCTACTAGTCATAAAACTATAATTTACATGTTTTTTAGAAGTTTAATCAAAGGCTCAGTTTATGGTGTGTGATTAACTGTCGAATGGACTTCCCGTTGTAGATTCCCCAGAGGGAAGGTGGAGCGAGGCTCACTTAAGTACCCTAGCCCCTTAGGCTCTTATCGCTTGTTGTCAGGAATAAACAACGAGTCCTCCAAACTAGTCTGTCACAACACGCTACAAGTGAATGATTATCTAGGTGCCTCCACAGCTTTTCCTTATAAAAAGGTAGTGAGTGAAGGAAGACACCAAACCATCACCTAGCTTTAAATATGCCCTTTGTTTTTATTAATTTTTTTAAATTTTTTTGTTTTTTCGAAAAATTTTGGACTAGAAATAAAAAAACAATACAAACAAGTACTATTAACTATACCTCACCCCCAAACCTAAATGAGACATTGTCCCCAATGTCTTAAAATAGAAGAAGAGTAGTAGAAGATAGAAGATAGTACCTGATTAGTTGAAATTCTACAGGAAATTAAAGGTTAAGATCCAGATTAATCTACGCCTCTTACCACGATCGTCCTCGGACCATTTTATCTTTGAAATGATAGGATCAACTTTCGGTTCATAGGCTATGAGTTGGTCTATTAGATCTGGAGCAGTTCTGGCAGTAAAGAGGAGTTCTTTCATAGGCTTTGACACGAACCCATTTCTCCGAGCATCATCAAGAAACACACAAAGAAAATCGTAAAACCCATCAACGTTGTACAGCCCAATTGGTTTCTGGTGTATGTTCAGGTTCGCCCAAGATAGTACTAGTACTATAAAAATTTCCTCCAATGTACCCAAGCCACCTGGCAAAGCAATAAAAGCATCAGAACGGTTAATCATTTCTACCAGTCGTTCAGACATACCTGGCACAATTAGTTCTTCTCCGTTTGTTGGTTCAATAAGATTTGCCTCTGCCAAGGGTTTTGGGACGATTCCCAAAACATGACTGCCTCCTTCCTGTACAGCCTTTGAGACGATCCCCATAAGTCCGAGATTTCCTCCGCCATATATTAGGTTCATATTCCTTGCTGCTAAGACTCGACCCAATTCCTGTGTGCTGCTTCTATGTATTGTGGTTTAGTACCAACAGTACTACCGCAAAACACACAAATGTTTTCAACTTGTCTTCTTGAAGTGGCTTCCATTTTTATGTATTTCTTTTTCAAATCAGGATGCCTTCAAGAGTGCAATGACGGGCTGAATTTATAGTACCTGAAAAGGGTGAATAAAATAGCACAAGTATCTTCCAGAGGAAGATTAGTAGCGAAATAATATCGTGATTAGTCAAAAAGGTCTGGATCCTGTCGGGGAAAATAAAACAAAACAAAACAATTATTTAGGAAAAAACAAAAAGATATAATATTTACAAGAAAAGTAACAGCTTTGATTGACGTATGCGTCAGGGACAAGCTTCCCATCCAATTTTCTTATAAATTGGCAAACAGGGTCTTTTTTAGTCAGATTCCCAAGACTTAACTGTTGCTTTTCGTTTTGAAATTGTGTATGTAATCTGCGAAATTCTATGTGAACATATCCACTGGGATGCGTCTCAAGAGTCGAAGATATATCATCTAAAGACTCCTTACTCAAGCCATCCCTAATGAATTTAATTTTGTCTTCGCGATTAACAGACACCATTCCAAAAGAATGACAACGAGTATTGCAATTCCATCGTGCACATTTGTAACAAACACCCATTTGTTTAGCTCTTCGTTTCTTTGCATAGGTGCTTTTCCAAAACCAGGTAAATAAGAACTACAATTCTCAGAAAACTCACCTGCTAGACGGATACGTGCTTCGATTACCCAACAAATATCAGTAGGAATACCTTTGATCATTAGTAGTCTCATTCGTTCCAAGCGAGCTTTGTAAACTTTCATCAGAGATTTTTGAGGGAGAGAAGGAAATTGCTTGTGAAGACTTGCGAGAGCTTCTTCCATCTTGAAATGTCTTAAACTGCAAAAACTAAACACACAAAAGTAAATCACACCAAATCACAATATATACAAAAATTGCATGGGTTGCCTCCCTGCGAGCGCTAAGTTTTAAGTCGTCAGCTAGACGTGACTGCCTGAACTTTATGCTGGATCTGAAAGTGTGACACTTTCTTTTTGTCGTTCCAACGGTTCTCCCCAGTAGTGCTTGACACGCCTGTTCTTAACTTTGAAAGTTTTGTTGGAGTCAGGATCATGTATCTCAACGGCTCTATCTGGAAAAACTTTGGTGATCACAAATGGACCTGACCACCGTGATTTTGGCTTCCAAGGGAAGAATTTCCCCCTTGATTTGTTTAACAGTACCTTCTGCCCTGGTTCCAGTTGTATGCGCACTAATTTCTCATCATGTCTTTTCTTTGCCTTTTCTTTGTATAATTTGGCATTCTCAAAAGGCTGTTTGTGAAATTCCTCCCATTCGTTGAGCTGGTGGATCTTTTTCTCTTCTGTTGCTTGTTGTGCAAGAATTGGCTCTTTCAGTACAAAAGACGCTTTATCTTCAGGCTCCACAGGCAATTGACATGTTTTAAGTTTGTCAGTAGAACTTTGCATTGCATTGGAGTTCTGAATGGTATTGTGTATCACATCAAGTCTGAAACATTCCTCCTTCTTTTCATCGTCTGGTAAATTCATGGCCTTGAAAACATTGAATGTTACTTCTTGGTCCTGTACCCTCATGGTTAATTCTCCTTTTTGTACATCAATAATGGTTCGACCTGTAGCCAAGAATGGTCTTCCGAGGATGATTGGCACGTCTGCGTCTTCCTCCATATCAAGGACAATAAAATCTGCTGGGAAAATGAATTTGTCAACTTTGACCAGCACATTCTCAACTACGCCTCTTGGAAATACAAGCGTTCTATCAGCAAGTTGTAGAGAGACTGAAGTTGGCATTGTTTCTCCAATTTGTAGTTTCCTGAAAATAGAAAAAGGCATCAAATTAATACTTGCACCTAAATCACATAAAGCCTTACCAAAGTTATGTTCTCCTATGATGCAAGGAATGGTGAAACTGCCAGGATCTTTCAACTTCGGGGGAAGTTTCCTTGAATGATGGCGCTGCATTCTTCTGTCAATGCTACTGTCTCGTAATCTTCCAATTTCCGTTTTCGTGAAAGAATGTCTTTCATGAATTTTACATAGCTGGGCATTTTTTCCAAAGCTTCTGCAAAAGGGATATGATGTGCAGCTTTTTGAAAACCTCCAAGAATCGAGCAAACTGCTTGTCCAGTTTGTTTTTCTGAAGACGCTGAGGAAAAGGTGGAGGTGGAGTGATCTGTTCTTTTTCCTTTGCTTCTTTTCCTTCATCTGTTGTTCAGCTTCTTTTGGAAATTCCTCAACAGCTGTTTTGGCTCCAACATCTTTGTTGATTTCAGTACCACTCTTTAAACATGATGGCATTACACTGCTCCTTTCCCATGTTCCTTGGATTTGGTTCTGTGTTGCTGGGAAGGGTACCTGGCGGTCTGTAACTCTGAGCGTTGGCCAGTTGTCCGATTTGATTCTCCAGTGCTTTGATGGAAGCTGATTGGCTCTGAAAGATAGCATCGTACTTTTTTAACTGAGCCAGCACTTCTGCTATTCCTGGTTCATTTGTCTGCTCCTGGCCTTTGTTATGTTGCTGAAATCCAGGTGGTGGATAGTTCTGTTGTTGGCCTGAATTGTTGCTCCATGAAAATTGGGATGATTCCTCCACCCTGGGTTGTAGGTGTTGGAATATGGATTGTTCCCCTGCCTGTTGAAATTGTTGACATAATTCACTGTTTCTTCAAGTTGATTTGATTCTGGTGCTCCTCCATATGGTGAACTTGTGGATCCAGTGGTAAGAGTCTCCATGAATTTGCATATCTGATCCAGCTTGGTGTTGACTGCTGTATTAGCTCCAACCTCATATATTCCTGCAATTCTTTGAATCAAACTTCTTTCAGTTGGCCACAAAGAGTTGTTGTTGGCCATTTCTTCAATTAGTTCCCAGGCTTGATCTTCTCCTTTTGCCATTAAAGCTCCTCCAGCAGCAGCATCAATTGTGGTTCTCATTATTCCAGAAAGCCCATTGTAAAATGTTTGGACTTGAAGCCATTTTGGAATTTCATGGTGTGGACATTTCCGGAGTAAGTCTTTGTACCTTTCCCAAGCTTCATAGAGAGTTTCAGAGTCTTGTTGCACAAAGGATGTGATGTCATTCCTCAGCTTTCCAGTTCTGGCTGGTGGAAAATACTTTGCAAGAAATTTGGTGGCTAAGGTGTTCCATGTTGTGATAGAACCTGCTGGTAATGAATGTAGCCAGGCTTTAGCTCTATCCTTCAAGGAGTATGGGAAGACACGCAGTCGCATTGCTTCTTCAGCTTCTCGGTTGTAATTGAAAGTACCGCAAACTTCCAGGAAGTTGCTGATGTGGGCATTAGGATCTTCAGTTGCATTTCCTCCAAACTGAACTGATTGTTGTATCATCTGAATGCAAGTTTTGATGTCACCTGCATTTGCTGGTAATGGAGGGAGTACAATGCAAGATATGAGTCTATCAACCACCGGAATGGTTCTGTCTCGAATGGGAATTGGTGGTGCAACCTCCAAAGGTTCAGGTTCCATGTTGACTAAAGCTTCTTGGGCTTCTCGCCTTTCCCTTCTCAACTGTCTGATGGTTCTTTCAATTTCTGGGTCAAGCGGTCGTAGTTCAAAACTTCGGGTTCGTCTCATGAAGTGTCTGAAAACCTGAAATACAAGAAAAAAAAAACAATAAGTAAAAAGAAATTAGATACAAGTAAAAGTATCTAACCCCTAAACTAATAATAAAAGATAAATAAGTCCCCGGCAACGGCGCCAAAAACTTGACCGGCGTAAACACACACGTATAACGCAAGCGTACGTATCGTTCAAGTAGTATAAAAAGTATCGATCCCACGAGGACTTAATACCTAAGTTATTAATTTAATGAGGTTAAATGATTACTAGTATCTAACAGTTTGTTTAATTTGATTTGAAATAGCGACGATTCTAAATTTAAAGACAAGTAAATGAAATTGTTTAAAGGTAGATTTTAAGAAAATTCAATATTAAAAACTATCTAGGGTTGTGATTTATTCCAATATTATTTAAAGATGAAGTAGTTATTTTAGTGGGTAAAATAAAATTTGATTAACCTGGAACACTAATTTATGTAAAAGCCTCTTCCGATGGTCAATTACAAATACCTAGTATAATCCAATTGAACCATATGTCTATGTCAACCAAATTACCTAGATTCATTAAGATTAAATTCCAATTATGGCTACCCTCGCCCGACAGGTATATTCCTATCCTGTAAGGAAATCTATTAAAAGGGTTATCTATCCTTAAGGAAGATCGTGGGCTATTGAGTCTAAGGTTTAAACTTAAAATCCCTATGTCTAGTTCATTTTAAGTTTACCTAATCAATTTAATTAATGGCCAGTTAATTAAAGAGCATTAAGATTAAGACTCAATAAATATTTCTTTATATTACCCAAATTATAATCTAACCCTTATAAACCCGTGATATTGAATTTTATCACAACCCTAGATACTAACTTAGTTATGACACATAACTAGGGCTTAAAACTTTTAAAAGAGTTATAATAAAATTGCATAAAGTGAATGCGGTAAAATAAATGCTGAAAGTGAAATAAAATAAAATTGCTAAGATAAAAGGAATTACTTCTACTAATACTAATTAGATTTCTCCCATAATATAATATAAGCTTTGCAAAATATTATTAACCAGCCATATAGGCGGTATATTGATTTAATCAGTTAAAAACAACCAGCCATAAAAGGCGGAATATGAAAACAACCAGCCATAAAGGCGGAATCATTAATATAAACCAGCCATATAGGCGGAGTGAAAATAACCAGCCATAAAGGCGGAATATGAAAACAACCAGCCATAAGGCGGCGGAATATGACTTTTATTACCCACCGACCAATCTGGCGGTATCTTGATTAAGTCAATTTAAAACTTGAATATATTATAATTATGGGAGAATAATCTAAGAAGTAAAAGTAAAAGAATTACCTTTTACCCTAACAAAGGGACGTTACCTCCTCATTATGAGTAGTATAAACTGTAAAATAAAGAAAGTAAATTATTATTACTATTAAAAAGTAATTACAAAACTTGAATTTAAAGAACTAGAGAGAGAAACTCTCAATTTAGAACTAAGAAGTGAGAGAAATGGTACACTGAATATATGAAAATTCGATCTCTATTTATAGGCTCGGATAAGGCTCCAGCGTCGCGACGCCCAAATTGCACTAGCGTCGCGACGCTGGCTACAGTAAGACACGTGTCACGCGCTGGTTGGTCGGCTCAGAATCTTATCCGATGACGTGGCACTGTTCATGACGTCATTGCTTGCGTCACTGTGACGTGTCAACTGTTCATGACGTCATTGCTTACGTCACTTTGATGATGTGGAAGGCGACGTGGCGACACGTGGGGCGGTGGCCGTCAGACGAATGAGAGGTTGCCACGTGGCGCGCTGTGATTGGCTGATGGTGACGTGGCATGTTGACTCGGTTGACTTGCTGACGTGGCTGCTGATTTGGACGATGATGTGGCGACACGTAGGATGACACGGGGCGGTGGCCGTCCAAGCAATGAGATTTCGACACGTGGCACGGCGCATTTTAGCATCTCCGTTGTGATGGTGACACGTGGCACGGCGCTTACGTTAGCAAAGTCAACTTCTCAGATTCTGATTTGTGGACCCGGCGCATGTTAGCAGATTCGGCGCACGCTGGGCGTCGCGACGCTGAAGGTCTGGGCGGCGCGACGCTGATGAAATGACGATTTTGCCCTTTTTGTCCAATTTTGTCCAATTTGCCCCAAAACACCTCCAGAATGTCCTGAAACTTTATTATCTACAAAATAACACAAAACACATCAAAATATTCACAAAACTCAAGAAACTATACAAAATATTAAGTTAAATGAGTGGGAAATAGTGATAGACTAAATACCACTCATCAGAAGCCAACCTTGTCTTGTAAATCGGTTATAAATATAGTACGAGGTTCTGGACTACGCTGTTCGGATAGTTCGACGACCGTTATTTACTGTACAAACATATCCGGATGATCTCCTGGGTCGCTTCCTGAAGATTTCCCGATTGACGTATGACTCGCACTTTCATTAATCTGGTCTTATTGGAATGAGAGAGAAAATTTAATCTGGGCTTATCAGCGGAGACATTTTATCTGGATACAAACATTAATTAAAGGCGGAGCGCGGAGAACATTAATTTGAATTAATCGATTAAAAATAATAATTTGATCTATCTTAGAAATTTGGATTTCGACGCAGAATTAAAATTAGATTTTAATTCGGGCGAACGATTAATTTAGCTAATTCTGTTAGCGACTTGAATATTGATTCGCTCAGGCGTAATCATTTTAATACGACCGCAACGGGAAAATTCGTTAATTTGGAATTAACGAACCCGAGCCCGGTTATTATTTGCGAGCGCATTCGCATTTCGAATCGATGTTGCGGCACGCAAAGTCAAATCGAGCGTCAAATCGCTTAGTCACATCAAGAGTCAAATCAAATGTCACTTTGATTGATGTGGACCAGTGTCATTTGATTTGATGTGATTGATTGTGGTAGTGAAAAAAAAACTTTAAATGCTTTTTGCTTTTGGCTTTTGACTTTTGTATTTGGAAAATTGAAAAGTTGTTATAGGTTTTATTTTATCTTTGGAAAAATATATAAACCAAAATTACATTTTTCTTTATCATACCTTTCTCTCTCTTATTACGGTTTCTTATAGAAACCAATTTTTCCCTCTCTTTCCTCTTCTCCCTCTCACGGCTCACTGCCGATTTCTTCTCTAATTTTTGGTTAGACCGAATTTGTGAGAAGCAAAGAAGATGAACAAGTGCTAGCACACACCTTGGGTTAGACATAGGTGATAGGAAACGAATTTAGAGCTTGGAATCCATTTTGGAGCTTGAAGCTTGGAGCTTCCATGGAGTCTCCCATGGCCGAATCTTGGAGGAAAATTCACAGCCCAAAAACCGAGCAGTCCAGCAGTTCACATGAGTCAAAAACCGAGCTTCATGGAGGAGGAAAATGGGTCTTGTTCTTCCTAGCATCAAACCCATCAATGTGAGTATGTATTCCGCCTTACTCATTGGTTGTATTCAACTCGTTTTTATGCATGATTGATGATTCTTGGGACTTGATTGAAACTCAACACACCAGAACCGGTTAAAGCCCTGGACGACCAAAACCAAGTATATTGATTGTCGCAAGTATTAGCGGTGCAAGTCTCAGGTTAAGACCAAATACACCTACCCTGATTCGGACTTTCATGGACACATAGTCCTACTACCAATGGAATTCTGAGGGGTCTATCCAGAGCGAAGCTGTTTCCGTACCATCGGTAAACACAACTCCTATTACACTTGCATGAGTATCTAATACCCAAATATATGAGAACTATGCCATTATGCTCCTACAACGCCACAAGTGTAATACTAGTATATTCCGCATTATCGATGTCCAATCTCGATAATACTACGATTAGGGATATTAATGATTAAAACCTTCATGGATTGATACTGTCTCATATCATCTCAATCCGGAACTAATGATAATTACATTTTATCATTTATATATCTTGGTAATCTAATTACAAATGATAAAAGAGCAATTTCCTCTGTCACATAGTTAATATGTACAACAACACCATGATCTGTACAAATAGTGATGCTATGGGTCATGATTGTCCAACAAGTTGTAACGATAATGATGACAAAGTGACATATGATGACGTTAGAGGTGGTGAAATAATGAATTTGAGAGTCTATATAAAGGGTTGAAAACTCAAATTCAAGGGTTGAAAAATTTCACATCTCACAACTTGAAAAAAAACTAAGAGCTTAAGAACTAGAGATAGATAGAGAAAGTTGATCGGTTACCTGACCAAATGAGTGAATTATATCGAATTTGTGTAAGACCCGATGTGTTTTATCACATTATGAGTTTATTTTTCCATATAACTCAGGTCAATCTTGCCCCGAGTAGTAATAAATTACACCTAATTTCTTACGTGGACATAGGTAGGAGCCACTCTCCGCCGAACCACGTAAAACTATGTGATTTATTTGTAGCTTGCTAAATTTGCTTTATTTCCCAACACTCAAATAAATACTTGTGATTGCTGAAAGAGGTTTGTTAGAGGGATTAATTTCTCATATTGACATTGGAACGAAAATCAACCGTCAATAATTTTTAACATGCATAATTCAAGCAAAACATGAAAATCATAAATCACAAACAATAATTCAAAGTTTTAAGAAAAACCTGTAAATATTTTTATAGAAGATGAAAATTTCAAACCAAGTGGAGAATCATATATCCTTAAGAACTTATTAGTCCCGCCTTGGTGCATATACAGATCTCTTAGTTAACATTATTTCATGATACTTGGTTGCTTCTTGATCAAAATGACACTCATTCAATCAAGATTTTCAAATTTGAAAATGGTGGAAACTCTATTTTTATTGTAAACTCTCTAATATGCCTAAGATTTGTGACCATCGTAAGATTTATTCATAGGCAACATCATGTAATTGAGCAAACCCCAATAACCGTAAATCACGAGTCTGTAAGAATAAAAACCTTCCAAGATCAAGTTAGACCCCCAAGAAACTTGTTCTTGAAAATGTTTCTTTATTTCTTGTCATAACCTTAAAACCATTTTTTATAAAATAAAATCTCTCCAAGATCAAGTCGAACCTCTAGAAAACCTGCATCTAGTAATCCTTCTGTATTATTGAAACAATCTTGCTAGTTATTTATAGACGCCACAAAGATCGCCAATCTTTGATAAGTCTTGATAACGGTTCAGTTAAGAACCATGAGAGAATCTAATATTACACACACATAGGTGTTAAATGCCAATGATTATTCTTTATTCAAATTTCTCTATTAAAATTACAAGTTAAAGGCACATTTAAATAGGCCATTGTAAAATCCTAAGTTAACTTAAACAATTAAAGTTAATTAAACTAAAAGACTTAAAATAAATCATAAGCTAAATAAGACTCAAATTTAGTTCATAGGCTTTTAAAATAACATTATAGTTCAGCCCATCACTTAAATATAACATAAAATTAAAAACATATAACCTAAAGCTGTAAGGATAATTGCGACTTTATTTTTTAGTAGAAAGCAGTTCAAAATTGTCTTTGTTATAAACTACAAAGTTGTAGAGCTTTGAGCGTTATTTCTAATGCAACTTGAATCATCAAAATCTAACAATAGATGAAAACGTTATGGCTAAAATACGAAGCCTGCGCAAATCATGTTGGGGCAGTTGTGGAACCCCTAGGGTCGGATCAGTGTCCCGGGCAGCGAAAATGGGTCTAATCCATGGAAATCAAGTATGAGTGTAATTTTAAATCATTTAATGAAATACTATATTTCATTACGAGTGTATAGGAAAAATCGGGACTGAATCGGAGTCCGGAAGCTCCCGAACGAACAAAAACAAAAATACTGAGACAACCTATTTTTTTTATTGCTTTGTTTTGAAAGCTTCAGCTCTCTGAAAATTTTCCAGAGAGCTAAAGCAATTAGGGTCTATTACCCTGATAACTTCCGGTCTTCCTTAAACACTTCAAAAATACTCAAAATTAATTTTTAATTTCAAAACCAATATTAACACATATTATAAAATAAAAATTAAGTTTTTCAAAATATCAAATATTTTTCCAAAAACATAAATTATTCTAAATACATATTTGCGTAAATTTTGAATCTAATACACAAACCAAATTAGAATCCCAATAAGAAATGTCTCGTGAACAATTCTAGGTCACCCAAAGGTGGTCAAGTGATTCTAGAATGGTAGTCATAGCTCTAAGCTTTAATTTAGAGTTCCAAACTCTTATTAATTGTTCAATGTCCAACATGAATATCTTTGACCTAAATTATAAGCATGTTGTGTTTATACTTCTAAAGTATCCTAACACAATTGATTAGCCTTATTCAACATTAAACTATGTGATCCTGCATCTGATACACAAATGAACATAGCTTTGGAGAAGATCAAACATTACCTAGTAAGCTTGATGCAAGATCCAATCTACTTCTCATTTGTTGAAATTGTTGGAGAACCTCTAAGGTATGCATGCTTGACTCTAAAATCCAATCTTATTTCCAATGCTATCATGCTTCACTTCAAGATCCAATCTTGATTTCTCTTAGATGAAATGTTGTACAGACCTCACAAGCTTATCTAAACACTTCTCTAACTTAGGCTAATCTCTCTAAGAATTTGCTTATGCTTATTAATTTTCTTGTAATTAAAATCTTCCTAAAGCTTGCTATTTATAGCAAAACTTAGGCAATTTTTAATTAATAAAAGTTGAAATAAACTTCTAAGTGGGCTTAATCTAATTTATCCAAATATGTATAATTATGTGTGATTAATCTCCATTGTCTCCCACTTTGATTTAATCCAATTAAATCAAGCCAAATATTAGGAAGTGGATTAGTTCAATGTTTGCCACTTTGATTTAATCCAATTAAATCAAGCCAAAACAACCTATTATTAAATACTTACAATTACCATAATATCCTCAAATGGTAGAGATAATTATGATTTTACATTTAAGCTATTGTGTAATTATTGAATTAATCAAATTAGGTCAAAGTAAGTAATCAATGTTATCCAATAACACTTGATTATCTTAGTTGATAATTATAATATCGAATATTATCTTTTATCAAAATAATTGGCTACCCAAGTGCTCAACGAGTACACTTCATATTGAGACTCTCTAAGTTCAGACATGTTCGTCATATAAGCCTAGCTAATATGTACATAATTCGGCCACCTCCGAATTCGCGAAGAACACAAACGACATTTCTGAACTATACAAGTCGAGGTCATCACACATGTTTAACAATCCATCTGTCGTAGGCTATCCGAGTTGTGCTTAGGAAACATAGAATATACCGTCAAGTTTCCAAGACGCATATCTCATGTCGACATGTCCACTATTCTTCATAACTGATGCGATCCACCATAGGTGATCGACTTTGGCCAAAGATTTAAGAATCATGACTTTACTAACATGGATACTTAATCTCCTTATGGTACACATACGGGCCGAATGATCATATCTTGCTTCGCATTTGATTACTGAGTGCATCGGTCCACACCCAACGAACATCTAGAGGTCAGACCATGAAAGGTTTCTGACATACATGGCATCAAAGTGTGGAGGATCTCACACAAAATCAATGCCATCCTATAGTTAAAGGATTACATATGCTGCTCGACTCGAGGAGATTCCTATTGACGGTGGTGTGTACTTCCAACTATTAGGAATCACCTATGAGTCATTCGGTATTCGCTCCAACGAATAACCACATGTCTATACGAGTTTCCAAAACTCATGGTACATTGCGTTAAACCATTGGAACTCCAATTCCAAATACGACATGTGCTAGTCTTCTAGGTTATAGGAATTCGACCGTATTGCAAAACCAACGACTATAAATATTTACTTGAAGAATAGTTTACACCTAATGTCAAAACTATTCTAAGGTCGATGTCATTCTTAGCATATCTATACATCAATCTAATACGCATAATGACAATACCATTAATGAGGTATGAAATGAAAAATATAGTTATTTTATTAATTAATAATAAATTATACAAATCGGATTGGCACTCCAAGCACCAACTCCATCAAATCATATCATTGGTAATGTACTATTTGGAAATTAAGACCAAAATCTATCAAGGCAGCTCATGCATGTCCAAGACTCATTTTATACATGTCTTATATATAATAAATCCTTCATATCAAGTCTCATGTATTAACTAAGCTCCATAACCCAATGAATCTTCAAAATCCACCCAAATGAGCGAAAATTCTCAATCTAACCAAACTAATTCTGGATCATATCCTTTCTAAGAGTGGCAATGGGTCGGGTCGGGCCAGGCTTGAGCCCTTCAATTAATTATGAAGCCCTAGCCCGAGCACAAACAAGGTTTTTTCGGCCCGATTTTTTAGTAATAAAAAATTATATATGTATATATAATTTATTATATAAATATATAATTATAATATATATATTTTTAAGCTCGAGCCGGGCCTCATACTCTAGGGCCTGACCTGAAATTTTTTGATCCCGGACGGGCCAGACTGGGGCTGGGATTTTTTGCCATGCATGATCATTCCTCATCTCTTGAAAAGGATTCGTCCTCGAATCTGTGCCCGGATCATATATAGTAATGATAAATCAATTTGATGATTATTATGAAATAAAGAAAAATCACATGGAATAAAAGTGTAAATGTTAGTATAATAATGTTTACCTACTATTCCCTCTTGCCCATACTCTTCCTCAAAATCTATTTTCATTGCACTCACTGCCCAGGTGGGATTCCTAATTACGTTCACATTCTCAATCTCATTCACAATAAATTATACATGTTTAACACTCACTAAACTCTCACACGTGTTTACCAAAGTGTTTCCCGACTCACGACTCTCATTTGGATGCTTAAAACTCTCAATACATTCGACTACCCATGTAGTTTCATCAATCCATTTTGCCATGCATTGAGCTTCAAAATTATCATCACCTGCAATAACTAAGTCATCCACCTCAGCAATAACACAACCTCAGCATCACACTCACTATTCACTACTTGCTCACTCAATACCATGCCCGCATTTTCTTATTTTACATTCATAACTTCAATAATAAGTTTTTTTTCTAAGCACTCGGCAAGTCTTTATTTTTTCCTATTTTCAACCCCATTTCTCATATTCATTATTAATTGATCTGTATAGGCTTGTTGTGGTGTTAAAAGAGAAAGAATCATTGACATCTACTATGTGACATAAATATGTATACTCCTCTCAACATGATGCCACATTTGCCTATCATACTTTTATAAACCACCCAATAATTTATGACAATCAATCATAGGCACCATATTATATAATACCTCATCATGAAACCTCATAGTAGTAAATGCAATCATAACTTGATATTCCACCTTAACCTCAACATAATTAGGCAAACCTCGTAACACATAAGGCTTAGGATAGTGTCGCAATGACAGCGTCAATTTCTCTATGAGACTAGTACTAACTAAATTATCTCAATGTTCCTCATCAATAATCACACTACACACCTCATCTTTCACAAGTACTCGAGTACAAAATATATTATCTCTTGGTTGCCCCATAATATCAACCAACACACTTGGCATCTTGACAAAACAAATTCAAGAAAGAAGAAAAGACTAAAAAAATGACAAAAACAAAGATAAGATAAGATAAAAAAAATAAGACTAAAAAAAACCACATGAGATTCAAAACAAAACAAAACAAAACAAAAATTAGATTCAAAACTAAGTGACAAATTTAATCAAAAATTTTCTTTTCGATTAAGGAACATTAAGGTAATTTATAGCACAAATTAACACATAAGGTAATTGATCAACTTCTTATTTCTCTTGCAAAAAATTGATTATAATTTTTTTTATAATGACTATAATGACACTCTAAATCCTAATTATGCATGCAAATTAAACAAATAAACTGATTAGAAACCAGAAACTGATATTGATTCAAATCATGTAACTAATATTTAGGCCATAATTTGGGATCTTACATGAGCGAATTCAGCCTTCGATTGTGCACTAATGACTAGATCTCGTTGCGTACATGACAATCGATATATTATGGGTCTCGTAACTCTTTTTATATCAAAAGTTATAGCCGTTTTAAAATCAGTGCGCGGCTGGAAAATTCTGACTGAACTCATTCGAAAATTACATACAAATTCGACACTAATTGACTCAAAATTCTAATAATTGAATCCTATATGCTATTATCATGCAATAAAATTATAATAATATCCAAGATTCAGTTATAAACATGCAAAACATTAAAAAAAAAAAAAAATTGGACAGATTTTCAAATTGACACAAATCTGATTTTTTTAACTCTATTTCATGCAAAACTCAATAAGAACACATAAGAACTAACTAAAAATGAAGCAAAAAAAAAAAAAAAAACTTAAAGACATCATAGAACAATAAAGATGGATAAAATATTGATCTTAGAACCCTGAGCTCTGATACCAAATGATAAAAATATTCTTGTGTTTGATTACAATAAGACTCATTCACGTGTTCTAAACCCTAAGAACCGCGAATTTCGATTTTCTAAGAACAAAATCATTTCAAGATCAAGTTAGACCCCCAAGAAATCTGTGTTGAAAGCTCTTCTTTATTTCTTGTCAAAACCTTAAACTCATTTTGTTAGGAAACAAAACATCTTCAAGATCAAGTCGAACCTCTGGAGAACCCGCCTCTAGCAATCATTTTGAATTATTGAAGCAATCTTGCTAGCTATTTAGAGACGCCATAAATATCGCTAATCTTTGATAATTCTTGATAATGCTTCAGTCAAGAATCATGAGAGAATCCACACTCACACACACATGGGTGTTAAACACTAATTGTTATTCTTTATTCAAATTTCTCTATTAAAATTACAAGTTAAAGACACATTTAAATAGTCCATTGTAAAATCATAAGTTAACTTAAACATTGAAAGTTAATTAAACTAAAATACTTAAAAAAAAAATCATAACTGTACTAATAAAACTAAACCATAAGTTACATAAGACTCCAAATTTCGTTAATGGGATTTTAAAATAACATTAATGTTTGGCCCATCACTTAAATATAACATAAAATTAAAAATATATAACCTAAAACTGTAAGGATAATTACGACTTTATTTTTGACTAGGAAGAAATATGAATTTGTCTTTGACATAAACTACAAAGTTGTAGATATTTGAGTCTTATTTCCAATGCAACTTGAATCGCCAAAATCAGACAACAGATGAGAAAGTTATGGCCAAAATACAAACCATACGTAAATTCCGCCATTGCTAATGCATCATTAGGAAATTAAGACCAAAATCAATCAAGATAGTCCATGCACATTCAAGACCCATTCTATACATGCCTTATACATAATAAAACCTTCATATAAAGTCTCATGGATGACCCAAGCTCTAGAACCCAAGGAATCTTCCAAATCCACCAAAATGGCCCAAATACACCAATCCGACTAAGCCAATTCTGGATCATATCACCAAGAAAACTCTCCTAATAGCTTATTTTATTCCGATGCAGTTTCATTTTAAGGAAACTTTTTAAATATACGCATTAATATTTAGAAAATTGTGGGAGATTATAGGAAATTTTCTAAATATAAGGTGTATATTTATAAGGAATGAAATGATATAATCATTTAATAAGAAAGGACACAACCTTTGGATTGAAATGATATGTTCCTTAATGATAAATGATACAACTCAAATCAAACCAAATGGGCTGGATCAAGAATAATTTTTTTTTATAGATTAATATACTATTTGGTAGAGAGTATTGATCGAGAGTATAATAATAATAATAATAATAATAATAATAATAATAATAATAATAATAATAATAATAATAATAATAATAATACATTTAGACATAAAAATATTAAAATTAAAATTTGAAAAATTTTAAACTTAGGGCCCTGGACCCCTATCCGATCCGTATTTTTATCCGTTCAAATCTTCATATGAGCTAAAATGGTATAGTGGTTCGAGTCAATATTGGTAAAAAACAAAGGGATATTTATCTAGTATTTTGATATTTTATTTTTGGAAAATATTCGGCTTTAATAAAAAAAATCAGGCATGAGACACAAGGCCCACAAGTGGGTTCAAGCCCAATTCAGTTGTGGCAAATGAGCGTTGGGCCCAATGTTTTATCTCGGCCCGGAAAATATATTAACCAGAAAAGGGATGTTCATGCCCATCCTGGATTCGGCTAGCCAAGAGGGCAATAACATTCTTCAGAATTAAGGTCCTTTGACCTTTGGTGATCATGGAGGTTTTAATCTGGCACTCGTTGGGATATGGAGTTTACTCAACTGTGAGGCAGCTGGTGATAGCTCATTTAGTTGGCATTGACTCCATCCAGATTGAGTATTATAAGAAAGGGGATAATGTTGGTCTGTGAAGCATGGAGGAAATGGGGCCACTAAGTTGTTAGTTCCCACCTTTTTTTTTTTGAAAGAAAAAACAAAGATTGATCATTTAAGAGAATCAAGAATACATCTGATCTGGAAAGGGAAGTGTTCCCTCCAAAGACCACTAATACCAAAATTACAAGCCATCTTGGCTAGATTATGCGCAATTGTATTTGAACACCTAAAACTAAAACGACATTGACAGGAAGCCAACTAAGCCTTAGCTTCATTAATCTCTTGAATAATCCACTCAATTTTCTTAGTTGTTGAGAGTTTTTCAAGAACTAAGTCAATGGCATTTTTAGCGTTTGATTCAATAATGAAAGTCGAAAATTTCGTTGACTTTGCTTCATGGATACCAAACAAAATAGCCTCAGCTTCTGCCCTTTCAATATCATCAAACATGTGATGAACACTAAAAAATATATATTTATTAAAAGGAAAAATAATCATTTTATATTTATAGTTTCATTAATCCCCTTAATTTAGCACATTTGTGAAATAATAATTAAAATTATGTTTTATATATTTTTATTTTAACAGAAGTCCTTAAACTTCTTGATGTATGCATTATTTATTCTATCTCCGATAGTAAGTGGGTAAGTCCTACACAAGTTGTGCCAAATAAATCTGGAATAACTGTTGTAAAAAATGATAAAGGAGAATCAGTATGCATGAAAAGTTTTTGGAAAAATACAAAATGATAATTATATTCCTAATTCCCATGTCATTATTAGTTGTTGTAGACAAAAGTAACATAGATATACTTGATGAAAATATTTTACTTTGCCCAATTTTCTTATTATTGATGTATTATGTCAAATGAGTTGGCTATATGATGATATCACATATTTTCTTTATTTCAATTCTGTGTTTTTAATTTTTCCTCAGTTTTCTTATTTACATCTTTAGTTTATTTACAGACTAACATGTTATTTCTTTTTATTACCAAATTCGGCCTCAGATTTACAATACATGATTTGGGCATTTCATCTAAAAAGCATTTCAAGAAATATGCTAGAATGCAAAGAGATGTTAGAATTACTATTAAGTGAAAAATATAAGCATACAATAAATGAAAAATTAATTTAAAAAATTAACACACACACACACATTAATTTAAAAAAAAAACATAAAAAAGGAACTCGTGCAATGTTCGGGATATCGACTAGTTATTAAAATATCTGTGATGTTAATTACTATTAACTATTAAGTTTTTTTATGAAAACGTTGGAAACTCTATCATCAAATCACCCGACCCAAACTTAAGCGAAGCAGGTAAAATCTCCGACTGTCCTAGACTCTTACAAGAAATACACCTCTTAGACTCGAACTCAGGACCGAAAACCAAGTCCTAAGCTTTTTACAACCAAGCCACACCCCTTAGGGGCTATTAAAGACAACATTTTTTTGGAATCGTTGGAAACCATGCCTGCCAAACCATCCCTTTCGGGCTTAAGCGGAGCAGATAAAACTCCCAGCTGTCTCAGGCTCTTACAAGAAACGCACTCCATGGATTCTAACCCAAGACCTCAAGGTGAGATCTTAAACCCTACAGCCACTGGAACTGTCATGCATCATACCTGATACGAAACTGGATACGAAAAAGACGAAACAAGATCCAATATCCCGTAGACCCCCCAAAAATCTGTCATTGAGAATCCTTGGAGATAGCCTCAGATGAATTTTGCTAGCAAAATAGACGCCACAAAGGATGCCAACCCTTTGATAAGTCGTTGTTCAATCACTGAACTTTGATAAAAAGATTCTTAATCTCAAAGAAAGTTACTATTCACGCTCAAAATATTGGGTGCCTCATTAAGAGTTGTTTTTTTTTGTTTAATAGTTACATGCTCAAACCCTAATAGAGCCAAAAAGTCTAAAATAGCCTTAAACTACCTATTATCACCTAAAAGCCCATAACTTCTAATTTCTAGCCCATTTTGAACCCACAAATAAATAAAAATAAAACCCAAATAATAAATAAAACGACCATCCACGTTGGTTCCATCCATGCAAATAAATAATAGTATGATGAAAATAAGTCTGAATAACTGAAACCGATCCATGCTGCTCCTCGATGACTTGAGTCAAATATATAACTCTTGAACCATCTTTCTTGAAGTCCAATTGGTCTCGAACGTGCTTGATCAATTCAGCTACATGATGTTGCTGAGCTCTGTGTCTTGTAATTGGTCCAACCGGTATATGGATTGGATCTATTATACTCTGGATCGAATCAGGTGCTGCTAGGATCACATCAATACCGGTCTCATACCGATGAGCCTAACCTTTGCATGCTTACTGGAACAGGCACAGACCATACCGGTGTCCATACCAGTAAGCCCTATGATTTTGCATGCTCAATGGAACCAGTGAGTACCATACCGATCACCATACCGGTGAACATATCGATCCCCGTACCGATGAACATACCGGTCCCAATAGATATATTCAAACGGTAATATATCCATTAAGAGCTGTTGCTTTCCAGACCGACATACCGGTGTCTGGAGACCGGCATAAAAGTTTCAGACATGCAAGTTGGGTCAGTTTTTATTTTACTATAAATAGAGCCACAATTTCATTTTTGCAACTGATCTTGAATCTTCATACATATTATTCCAAGGCAACAACATAGAGTTTTCAAAACCTTCATATTCATACACTCTCATACATCAAACTCACACACTACACCTTCATATTCATAAGTAGTGGTCTTAGAACACTTGGGTAAGCAACTCACACATGGAATCTTCATTATTTTTGTGAGTATCCAAGTGAAGTTGTAAGTCTTTTTATCAAACACTTGAGGTTGTGAAATCCCTTTGTGAGTCAGTATTCTCAATAGGGTAAATTGTAAAGGTTAGTGAGTGAACCTATTGTCAAAACACATTGTAGAGGTTTTTGAGTGAGCCTATATCTAAAACTCATTGTAAGAGGTTTAGAGTGAACCTAGTGTGTAAAACTCTTGGTTGCGAGTTAGTCACGTAAAACTCGATTGATAGTGGAAATCTTCAAGCGCGGCTTGAGGGAGTGAACATAGGCATTGTTGGGCGAACCACTATAAATCACGTTGTTATTTTCTCTATCCTTAACTCTTTACTTATTGCAAGCTTTCATTTATATATATGCTTATTACTTAGAAACTTGCATATATGTGATATATTGAAATAGAGAAAATCGACCTAAGCTAAATTGGTAAAACTAGATAAAATCGGCAAAGATATTAAATTCCGCATTATTAGACAATAATCCAATTAACCCCATTTTGAGAATATAGAGTTTGGTTGTTGTATGCTTGTAGGGAATTTTAATTGGTATCAGAGCGAGGTTTTCTCAACAAAAACTTAATCGTCCGAGAAATCGATCATGAGATCTACAAACAACTCATCAAATCTTACCGATGGATTTTCAACCACTAGACCTTCTTTCTACAACTGAACCGATTATAATTATTGGAAGATGATGATGTTAAACTACCTTCTAGCCATTGATGTGCGGTCCTTCAAGGTGGTTACACAAAGTACAAAAATTCTAATGAAGATGAATAACAATGACTTAGAGATTCCAAAGCCAAATTTAGAATGGAACGATGGGGATTTCAAGCTAGCCTCATAAAATGCTAAGGTACTCAACCAATTTAATTGTGTTATTGATCGGAGTCAAATTAACAAGCTTCCGGAGTGTGGAAATGCTTATGATTTATGGAAGTCTTTGGAAATGGTCAATGAAGGCAAAAACTAAGTGAATGAGTCAAAAATCAACTGATTCATGTGTGAATTATATAGTTTCAAAATGGAAGCCTATGAAGAAATTGATCACATGATTTCGAGGTTTACAATCATTATAAACCACCTAAGTGCTATAGGGAATATCATTAGACCAAGTGATCAAGTGAAAAAAATTCTTAGATCACTCTCTAAAGAGTATATAAGCTACACTTCTTCCATCAAAGAAGCAAATGATATGAACACTGTGGATGCTGGTTTTCGCCCGAGGTCCACAATCGAGAATTTGTAGGTTATGGGCACTAACGATCCTGTAAAATAAAGGTAGAGTGAGCGTGGAGGTTACTGCCCACCGGTGTGGTGGGTGCCGTAGGCACTCCGATGCTCAAGTCAATGATGAAGACGAGCTGTAAGTAATGGAAGAGCAAGGCTAGCGACTACCTTGATCCCCGTGGATTACCGTGAGGGCTATGGGTCGGAGGTTCTGAGGGCTCTGGTGAGAATGATTAAGCTTTGGGTTGTCATACCTTTTGTCCCCCATTCTCTTCTGGATCTCGGTTCCTTTTATAGGCTATTTGAGGTGAGATTTATGAATGCGTTAATTGACATACGTTTTGTATGTTGGTAACAGGCGTGTCATGAAGGAGTATTATGGGCAGTCATGAAGACTGAAAACGGCTGGGTTATGAGGGGTATTTATGAGTCTAAGCGTTTCGTGGGCTGGCGTATGGTGTTTCTCCGAGCTTGGGTCTGCACAATATCTTTGGGTTCGGTTAGGGGGTTTCGGGGGTGAATTTAGCAGTGGGCTTGAGGCGAAAGGTCGAAATTAACCTTGGACCAAATTTGGCCCGTACAGTTTGTCCCCTACTCTCTAAGTCAAGGAGTCCTTGGCTTGGAGAGTATTTGACGCGCGTGTCGAGACCATAGGATGAAGGTGTACCTGAGCGTCGATGCTACCTATTGATTGAACCAAACGAATGTCAAGTTATGAACTTGACTCTACATGATCCATCGTGGATGTGTCCAGTCGAATGAGCTAGATGAAGGTCAATATCATGAACTTGACTCTACAAGAGCCATTGGGGAAGTACCCAATCGACTGAACCAGATGAAGGTCAGGATATATGCCATACGACATGTGTAATATATGTCTACAACTTGACTCGACATGAGTCCATGAAGGATCTCCCCGGTCGACTGAACCAGATGAAGGTTCAGGAGTTGTTTCACACGACATTGTTGTATGGACTGTAGGAAATCTATGTCTTCATTTGACTCGACATGAGTCCATGGGGGATGTCCCCGGTCGACTGAACCAGATGAAGGTTCATGAGTTATTTCACACGACATTGTCGTATGGACTGTAGGAAGTCTATGTCTTCATTTGACTTGACATGAGTCCATGAGGGATGTCCCCGGTCGACTGAACCAGATGAAGGTTCATGAGTTATTTCACACGATATTGTCGTATGGACTGTAGGAAGTCCATGTCTTCATTTGACTCGACATGAGTCCATGGGGGATGTCCCCAGTCGACTGAACCAGATGAAGGTCAGGATAATCCCTATACTACGGGTCGAAGAACCATGGGAGTCTTCAATGTCTTTTGGACCAGATGAAGGTCTATGGAAGTCTTCACTCTACAGACCTGATGAAGGTCCAAGAGTCTTTACTTATCATACTACTAGACCTGATGAAGGTCATCACACATTCTCCTGATGATGGTCCATGTGACTACGGTCGTATGGACCTGTCGAATGGACTTGATAAAAGTCCAAGAAGGTCATCACTTCTCACTCTACTAGACCTGAAGAAAGTCAATGAGGGTTCTCATTTCTCATTCTACAAGACCTGACAAAGGTCAATGAGGGTATAATTCCTCATTCTACAAGACCTGACAAAAGTCAATGAGGGTATAATTCCTCATTCTACAGGACTTGTATTCTGAGACCATGTCGTCTGAAGACCATGAGACTACGGTCGAATGAACCTGATGAAGGTCCATGAAGGTTCTCATTCCTCATTCTACAAGACCTGCCAAAGGTCTATGAGGATATAATTCCTCATTCTACAAGACCTGACAAAAGTCAATGAGGGTATAATTCCTCATTCTACATGACTTGTAGTATGAGACCATGTCGTCTGAAGACCATGAGATTACGGTCAAATGAACCCGATGAAGGTCCATGAGGGTTCTCATTCCTCATTCTACAAGATATGACAGATGCCAATGGGGGTCTTCATTCCTCATTCTACAATCCTCACTTTACAAGACCTGATAAAGGTTAGTGAGGGTTTTCATTCCTTATTCTACAAGACCATATATGTAGTGTCGAATGAGATCTTTAATGAGCGCCAAGCTTCACATGGTAGTGTCGACTGAGATCCTTAACAAGTGCCAAACTTCACACGTGTAGTGTCGAATGTGATCATTGCCAAGCTTCACACGTGTAGTGTCGAATGAGATCCTTAACAAGTGCCAAGCTTCACATGTGTAGTGTCGAATGAGATCCTTGCCAAGCTTCACATGTGTAGTGTCAAATGAGATCCTTAACAAGTGCCAAGCTTCACATGTGTAGTGTCGAATGAGATCATTAACAAGTTCAAAGCTTCACATATGTAGTGTCAAATGAGATCATTAACAAGTGCCAAGCTTCACACGTGTAGTGTCGAATGAGACATCTTCATCATGCTGAGTCTCCATATATGTAGTGTCGAGTGGGATATCCTTGCCAAGTCTGGTAATGTCGACTGGGATATTATCACCCCATACATGTAGTGTCGAGTGGGATATCTTAATACAAATTCTCCATACATGTAGTGTCGAGCGGGATACTCAACAAGTGCCAAGCCACATATTTTATTGTCGACTGAGACACCAATAACAATTACCAAGCTATATGTTGTAATGTCAACTGGGACATCCATAATAATTACCAAACTATATGTTGTAATGTCGACTGGGACACCCATAACAAGTCCCAAACTATAAATTGTAATGTCAACTATAAAAAGTGCAAGCCATACCTGGTAATGTCGACTGGGATATCCACGCAAAGTCTTCATTCGGGTATTGTCGACTGAGACATCTTCCTCATGCCAAGTATATCTCTTCATTATATGAGGTGAATGGTAGGAAAAATGGTTCCACTGAAGGGACACACCTTGTTCCTGATGAGGGTCCATGAGACTATGGTCGAATGGAGTCTAGAGTCGATGGCAATCCATTCATGTAATGTGAAGAATATAATTATCCAGTCTAGAGTCGAACCATGTAGTATGAAGTTGAAGGCAATCCATGCATGTCATATGGAGGAGATGAAAATCCTTTCAGTCGTCTGAATGTGGTGAGTCCTTCAATGTCGTATGGAAATGATAACAATTCTTTTATGTAGCCAGATGGCCCTCCACTTTATCGTATGGAGAATATGATAATCTTTCCATGTAGTTTGGAGTGGATGACATTACTAGAGAATACTTCTTAGTCGGTGGGTATGCTAAAAGAATATGAGGGTATTCTCATGTCGAATGGAAGAAGTATATCGATTGGGTCTGATGATTTTTTATGTGGTCGATTGGAGCAAATGGGTTTCTCCCTAAATTGTAGTTTTGTGAAGGTCATTTTCTTTTAAAGTTACCAATGAATACTTGTTTGGGAAGCTATGATGTCCCCAAAGCAACAATATGTGGCTTCTGGCCCTTTTTTTTGTCTAATTACATCAGGTGATATCTTATTGAGAAATATTACTAGCACATCATTTATTATGTTGCTTGGGAGGATTCAAACTTCTTTCATTGTCATGGTTGGTGGAGCTTTTTCTCTTATTGTTCCTCTTATCTTCCTCCCACCTAATCTCAATGTGGGCTCAAGTCATGGCTTGATCCATAGTGTAGCATCGAAATTTAGTGAGCTTTTTGTAGAGTTTACTTTCTGAAAGTAATCCATTTCTAAATGCTTCCACTGCAGTAGATTGATAAAGATATGTGATTGTTATACTCTCTTTATTGAAGCGATCCACGTAGCTTCGCAAAGACTCCCATCTATGTTGTTAGATGGCATTAAGGTCATTGGTGGTCTTCTCAAGCTTGCAAGAACTTGCGAAATGCTCCACAAATTTGTCTGCTAGCTGTTGGTAAGACTCGATGGATCTGTATGGGAGATTGATAAACCAGGTGAGGGCAGGACCAACTAATGTTTCTCCAAATCCTCTGCACATACCAGCTTCCCATTGATGAGGAGCCAGACCCGTTGATAACATCTTGTATTTGTAATGGACAACATGGTCGTCTGGGTCAGTTGATCCATCATACATCTTCATATCTGGAGGACTGAACTTCCTTGGTAGCTCAATAGAAGTGATGGTCTCCAAAAATGGTGTATCTGAGATTGTGCCAGCTCGGTCTTTTCTCACTGATAGTCTGACACTAGGTAGGCTGGAGAGAATTGCATCTTTGAACTCTTTCATTTCCTTACGCATGGTGGAGGCAACTTGCCGTGCTTGGTCGGTTGGGGAGATACGTCGACTTCTTTCTTGATTTGGTAGATTGTTGTCCAATGGCGGATTCTCGCTTGCCACATTATTGAATTCCCCCAGGAGATTGGTGGGGATTGTAGGATTGATGGGATGGTCTGGAGAATCAAGTTGTTGGGAGGTTGAAGAGATTTGCTCCAGTTTCTTCTGGAGGGTTATATTGGAGCTTCGCATGGCTTGACTCTCTTCTTCTAAGGAGCGTAATCGTTCTTGGAGTATGATTAGATGCGTAGTCATATGATCTGGTGTCTCCTCACTGCTAGAAGCCATGGTTGGCTGTGTTTTAGGAACCGTAGACTGAAAGATCTTTGTCTGCTATGAATTGCTAAGGCCCCACAGTGGGCGCCAAATTGTGGATTCTGGTTTTCGCCCGAGGTCCACAATCGAGAATTTGTAGGTTAGGGGCACTAACGATCCTGCAAAACAAAGGTAGAGTGAGCGTGGAGGTTACTGCCCACCGGTGTGGTGGGTGCCGTAGGCACTCCGACGCTCAAGTCAGTGATGAAGACAAGCTGTAAGTAATGGGAGAGCAAGGCTAGAGACTACCTTGATCCCCGTGGATTGCCGTTAGGGTTATGGGTCGGAGGTTCTAAGGGCTCTGGTGAGAATGATTAAGCTTTGGGTTGTCATACCTTTTGTCCCCCCTTTCTTCTGGATCTCGGTTCCTTTTATAGGCTATTTGAGGTGAGATTCATGAATGCGTTAATTGACATACGTTTTGTGTGTTGGTAACAGTCGTGTCATGAAGGAGTATTATGGGCAGTCATGAAGACTGAAAACGGATGGGTTATGAGGGGTATTTATGAGTCTAAGCGTTTCGTGGGCTGGCGTATGGTGTTTCTCCGAGCCTGGGCCTGCACAATATCTTTGGGTTCGGTTAGGGGGTTTCAGGGGTGCATTTAGCAGTAGGCCTGAGGCGAAAGGTCAAAATTAACCTTGGACCAAATTTGGCCCGTAAAAACACCTTGAAGTTGGATGACTTGGTGGGAATTATTAAAATATGAGATGGAAATTAAAATGGACCAAAGGAAGAAGAAGAAAATAAAATAAAAAATTAGCCATTAAGTCATTTGTGAGAAAAATGAGATGATGCTAGTTCAAGTAATGAAGAAGAAGATAATGATGATGGATTGGCACATATGACCAATAAATTCAAAAAGTTCCTCAAATCCGAAAAGTTTAAAGGAAAATCAAGGATGAATGAGAACAAAGAAGAAAAAAGACCACGAAAGCACAAGAAATTAATTTGCTATGAGTGTGAAAAACCGGGTCATATAGCTACCGTTTCCCTACTAAGAAAACTCAAAGAAAAATCCAAGGAGAATGCAATGATAGCAACTCCAGCTTATTCGATGAAGAAATTAAAGAAAGAACAAATCTGGCCTTTATGGCAATTGAGGATGATGATTTCTTCTTTGAAAGCGAATGAGAAAAGGTACATGACTCTCTTGAATATAATGAATTGCTTGATACTTTTAATGAATTACATGAGTTATGTGAATTGCTTAAAAAGAAAAAGAAAAAGACTAAAAATGAGCATTCATTACTGATAAATGTTCATGCATCAATTGTTGAGAAAAATAAATTGCATGAAAAATAAATTGCATGTTTAAAAGATGAAAAACTAAAACTTGAAAATAACATATCTAACATGCCATCTAGTTCAAAACATGTGATTGCGAATCTACTTTAAATGAAAATGTTACATTAAATAAAAAATGTTATAGATTTGTATAATATTGAAGCAAAATTCACATTGGGAGAGAAAAACTTCAATATGTTAATTGGATCTAAAAAATATGCTTATAAAATAGAAGGATTAGGATATAAGCCTTACATCAAAAGAAATTTTTCGAGAACTATTTTGTAAAGGCTGTAGTTGGTGGATTTGTCAAAATAGATTAGGGAAGAGCTCAACAAAGAAAGACTATCAAAATCCTAAAAAATGAATGAATTTGGATAATTGGTGGATTTGTCACCTGATGACAACGACAATAGGTAAAATCCGTGTTTACGGAAACATTGGTATCGTTTCCTCCAATATATATGCTTATTTTAATAAATATGAATTGATCTTAATTTTGAAGCATGCTAGTAATTAGACATTATTGCATTAAATGAATGAAATATGGTTTAATTGCCTATTTATAAGTATCGAATGATATTATTCATAATGTACTTCATTGAAACGTGCATATAGGTAATATATTGAAATAGATAAAATCGACATAAGTTAAATTGGTAAAACTAGATAAAATCGACAAAGATTTTAAATTTCGTATTATTAGACAATAATTCAATTCATCATCCTCTTAGGAATATAGAGTTTTGTTGTTGTATGCTTGTAGGTAGGGGTGGGCAAAAAAACCGACCGAACCGAACCAAACTGCAAACCGGACCGAATTTATGGTTTTTTTCTAACGGTTCAGTTTGCGGTTCGGATTGGCCCACCCCAAACGGTTGACCGGCGTAAACACACACGTATAACGCAAGCGCACGTATCGTTCAAGTAGTATAAAAATATCGATCCCACGAGGACTTTATATCTAATCTATTAATTTTATGAGGTCAAATGATTACTAGTATCTAACAGGTTGATTGATTGATTTGAAATGATGACGATTCTAAATTAAAAGCAAGTAAATAAAATGTTCGAAAGTAGGTTTTAAGAAAATTCAATATTAAAAACTATCTAGGGTTGTGATTCCTTCCAATATCATTTTAAAGATGAAGTGGTTATCTTAAAGTTGGGTAATATATTGATTTATTAACCTGGAACACTAAATTATGTGTAAGCCTCTGTCGATGGTCAGACACAAATACCCAGTTTAACCCAATTGAACCATATGTCTATGTCAACCAAATTATCTGGATTCATTAAGTTTAAGTTCCAATTATGGCTACCACCGCCCGACAGGTATATTCCTATCCTGTAAGGAAATCTATTAAATGGTTATCTATCCTCAAGGAAGATCGTGGGCTATTGAGTCTAAGGCTGAAACCTAAAATCCCTATGTCTAGTTCATTTTAGATTTACCAGATCAATTTTATTAATGGCCAGTTAATGAAAAAGCAATAAGATTAAGACTCAATAAATAAATCTTTATAATACCCAAACTATAATCTAACCCTTATAAACCGGTGATATTAAAAGTCATCATAACCCCAGATAACTAATTTAGTTACCACACATAACTAGGACTAGTAAAAACTTGAAAATAAAAGACATAAAGTAAAAATGCGGTAAAGTAAATACTGAAAAGAAAATTACAATAAAATAAAATGCTAATGTAAAAGGAATTACTTTTACTACTACTAATTTAGATATCTCCCATAAAATAATAAATAAACTTGTGATTATTTTACCAACCAGTCATATAGGCGGTAACCTGATTAAGTCAAATTAAGTCCAACCAGCCATAAAGGCGGAACCAAAATTTAATTACCAACCGACCAATCTGGCGGTATCCTTTATTAGTCACGTTTAAACCAGATTAAAATTGAATTACCAACCGACCAATCTGGCGGTATCCTTTTTAAGTCAATATTTTAAATAGTGAATATATTATTTTTAAGGGAAATTAATCTAAATAGTAACAGTAAAAGAATTACCTTTCACCTAAGCTGGGGAAGTTACCTCCTCATGGTAAATAGTAAAAACTGTAAAAAGTAAAAAGTAAAAATTAAATTACTATTATTACAAAACGTAATTAAAATTAATTACAAAACTAAAAAAAAAAACTAAAAATTAAAAGAAAGTAGAGACAGAAACTCTCTCTTTACATCAAAGAGATGAGAGAGAGTGGTGCCACAAATTCTGAAATTTGAAGCTGAATTTATTGGCGCGGGTAGGCTTCGGGCGTCGCGATGCTGAGCCCTTTGGGGTCGATACGCCAGCTTCTGTCGACGTGACACGCTCTGGTTCGTCGGTTTGCAGATTCTGGATAAGCTGATAAGGTGACACGTGGCGAGGTGGTTGGGCTTCAATTATTATGACACGTGGCGGCTTCTGATTGGTCGATAAGATTCTTATCCGCCACGTGTCAGATAAGGATTAGATACTCAATGATTGATGCTGACGTGGCGGTGATGTGGCGACACGTGGGAAAGAGACTGTCGGCACCGTAGGATTACGACACGTGGCACTTCCTGATTGGCTGATGATGACGTGGCGATGAGGTGGCAGTTTGACTTGGTCAACCTGGTGATGTGGGTGATGAAGTGGCAATGACGTGGAGTGACACGTGGCACACGTGGTGATGATGACTGTCGGCACCGTATGATGTTGACACGTGGCACGTCGCACGTTAGCAAAGTCAAACTTTTCTCAGATTCTGATTTGTGGACCCGGCGCACGTTAGCACTGTTCGCGACGCTGAAGGTCTTGGCGTCGCGACGCGGGAAATTACCAAAATGCCATTTTCGTCCAATTTTCACTGTTTTGGCCCAAATCACCTCCAGAATGTCCTGAAACTTTATTTATCTACAAAATAACACAAAACACATCAAAATATTCATAATACTCAAGAAACTATACAAAATATAAGGTTAAATGAGTGGGAAATAGTGATAGATTTACCACTCATCACACCCCCAAACCTAACATTTTGCTAGTCCTCGAGCAAAACACTGAATAAAATAACATAATAAAATAAATTAACTAAGCCACTTTCGTAGGGATCACGATTGCATTTAGCGTATGCAACAAGCCTTTAAACCCTAGGTGTCCCTAGTGGACGAGTTGTAGTCTCGTGAGGGTTTACAGCAATTTTACCCACAAACATTTTATAAAAGTAAAAATGTAGTGAAACTAATGCACACAAAAGCAAAAAGACAAACGAAAAGAGAATAAAGAAGTTAGTGACTAATCAGGTGAAACTTCTATTCCAAGTTACTAGTTGTTTTGTTTTATTCTAAATTACTGAATAAGTAAATTCTCCGATTATTTTTACCATTCTTCATATACACATCCAACAAGATATTAATCAACTCATTTTTGCCCACAACAGTCATAAGTGCAGTTGATACGAGAGTAATATTTTTGTCCTAAAGTTCTATCAGATTTCACACTTTTTGGTAGCAATGGAATAATTTTTCTGATTTTTCTGATTTTTTCTTTGATTTTTTTTTATTTTTTTATTTATATACAATATCTTCCATCTATGTAATGAGTGTTGGGTCGGTGGCTCCCAAACCAGTTGGCTTTAGGGCACCAGGTGTTAAGACACCCCTACGGACTTAATTACTCAGATTTCAGATATATATATTTTTGCAGCATCTTTGATCCATGTAGCGAGATTTGGGCCAGTGACTCCCAAACCAGTTGGTTTTAGGGCACTAGGTGTTAAAACACCCTTACAGACTTAATAACTGGATCTCATTTTTTTTTTACTCCACTGCTTTTTGAGATGCTTCCTCCAATTAAACTAGAGCACTGAAATATTACAAACTTTTCAATTTTAACTCATGTCCGTATGTTACTATATATGTTGATAATACTGTAACTGAGCATATGAAGTCATTGAGCATATGAAGATCCATTTTAGTCAATTTATGGAGAATTTACAAATTAAATAATTCAAAAGGAAATAAACAAAAATTAACTTATTTCGAAAATAGGCTTGAGATATGTCTCAGGAGTGGAAACTCCTTACTCAGGTATCTCTTACCAATTTCACCTTTTTAGTAAAAATAAAAACACAAAAATTTTTGTAATTTTTGAAAAATTTCAAATTTTTTTTTTCGAAAAATTTTGGACTAAAAATAAAATAACACACAAACTAAAAAAAAATAAGGTACTGATCAACTAATTCCCTCCCCCAAACCTAAATGAGACATTGTCCCCAATGTCTTAAACAGTAAAAGAGAGGAGTTAAGAAGGTCGTACCTGGTTAGCTGAAATCTACAGGAAATTAAAGGTTAAGATCCAGATTAATCCGACGCCTCTTACCACGATTGTCCTCGGACCAATTTATCTTTGAAAGGATAGAGTCAACTTGTGGTTCATAGGCTATGAGTTGGTCTATTAAATCCGGAGCAGTTCTGGCAGTAAAAAGGAGTTCTTTCATAGGTTTTGACACGAACCCATTTCTCCGAGCATCATCAAGAAACACACAAAGAAAATCAAAATCCATCAACATTAAACAGTCCAAGCGGTTTCTGGTGTATGTTCAGGTTCGCCCAAGATAGAACTATAAAAATTTCCTCCAATGTGCCCAAGCCACCTGGCAAAGCAATAAAAGCATCAGCACGGTTAACCATTTCTACCAAACGTTCAGACATACCTGGCACGATCAGTTCCTCTCCGTTGATGATCCAATAAGATTTGCCTCTGCCAAGGGTTTTGGGATGATTCCCAAAACGTGACTGTCTCCTTCCTGTACAGCCTTTGAAACGATCCCCATAAGTCCAAGATTTCCTCCGCCATATATTAAGTGCATATTCCTTGCTGCTAAGACTCGACCCAATTCCTGTGCTGCCTTCTACGTATTATGGCTTAGTACCACATACTAGTACCGCAAAAAACACACAGATGTTTTCAACTCGTCTTCTTGAAGTGGCTTCCATTTTTTTTATGTATTTCTTTCCAACTCTGGATGCCTTCAAAAGTGCAATGACGGGCTGAATTTATAGTACCTGAAAAGGGTGAGTAAAAATAGCACAAGTATCTTCCAGAGGACGATTAGTAGCGAATTAATATCGTGATAGTAAAAAAGGTCTGGATCCTGTCGGAGAAAATTAAAAGAAAACAACAAAACAAATCACAATTATTAAGAAAAGACAAAGATATATAATATTTACAAGAAAAGTAACGGCTTGATTGACGTATATGCGTCAGGGACAAGTTTCCCATCCAATTTTCTTATAAATTGGCAAACAGGGTCTTTTTGAGTCAGATTCCTGAGACTTAACAGTTGTCTTTCCTTTTGGAATGGTGCATATAACATGCGATTTCAGATATACATCCACTGGGATGAGTCTCAAGAGTTTTAGGTATATGTCATCCAAAGACTCCTTACTCAAGCCATCCCTAATGAAGTTAATCTTATCTTCGCGGTTATCGGACACCATTCCTAAAGAACGACAACGAGTATTACAAAATATGCGAGCACATTTATAACAAACACACATTCTTTGGCTCTTCTCTTTTTAGCATATGTACTCTTTCCTAAGCCAGGCAGATGTGAAATAAAAGAGTTAGAAGACTCACCTGCCAATCGGACCCGTGCTTCAATTAACCAACGAATGTCAATAGGAATACCTTTGATCATCAGTAGTCTCATCCGTTCTAAGTGAGCTTTGTAAACTTTCATCAGAGATTTTTGAGGGAGGGAAGGAAATTGCTTGCGAATATTTGCGAGAGCTTCTTCCATCTTGAAATGACTAAACCTGCATAAATTAAACACACAAAAAATAAAACACACCAGATCACAATATTTATAAAAATTGCATGGGTTGCCTTCCTGCTAGCGCTAAGTTTAGAGTCGTCAGCCAGACTTGACTTCTCGAACGTTAAGCTGGATCTGAAAGTGTAACACTTTCTTTTTGTCGCTCAAATGATTCTCCCCAGTAGTGCTTGACACGCTTGTTTTTAACCTTGAAAGTTTTGTTAGCGTCAGGATCATGTATCTCAACGGCTCTTTTTGGTAAAACTTTGGTGATCACAAATGGACCTGACCACCGTGATTTTGGCTTCCATGGGAAGAATTTCACCCTTGATTTGTTTAACAGTACCTTCTGTCCTGGTTCCAGTTGTATGCGCACTAACTTCTCATCATGTCTTTTCTTGCCATTTTCTTTGTACAATTTGGCATCATCAAAAGACTGATTGTGAAATTCCTTCAATTCGTTGAGTTGGTGGAACTTTTTCTCTTATGTTGCTTGTAGTGCAAGAATTGGCTCTTTCAGTACAAAAGACGCTTTATCTTTAGGCTCCACAGGCAATTGACATGTTTTAAGTTTGTCAGTAGAACTTTGCATTGCATTGGAGTTCTGAATGGTACTGTGTATCACATCGAGTTTGAAACATTCCTCATTCTTTTCATCATCTGGGAAATTCATGGCCTTGAAAACATTGAATGTTACTTCTTGGTCATGTACCCTCATGGTTAGTTCTCATTTTTGTACATCAATAATGGTTCGACCTGTAGCCAAGAATGGTCTCCCGAGGATGATTGGCACGTCTGCGTCTTCTTCCATATCAAGGACAATAAAATCTGCTGGGAAAATGAATTTGTCAACCTTGACCAGCACATCCTCAACTACGCCTCTTGGAAATACGAGCGTTCTATCAGCAAGTTGTAGTGAGACTGAAGTTGGCATTGTTTCTCCAATCTGTAATTTCCTGAAAATAGAGAAAGGCATCAAGTTAACACTCGCACCTAAATCACACAAAGCCTTACCAAAGTTATGTTCTCCTATGACGCAAGGAACAGTGAAACTGCCAGGATCTTTCAACTTTGGGGGAAGTTTCCTCTAAATGATGGCACTGCATTCTTCTGTTAATGCTATTGTCTCGTAATCTCCCAATCTCCGTTTTCGTGAAAGAATATCTTTCATGAATTTGGCATAGGTGGGCATTTGTTCCAATGCTTCTGCAAATGGAATGTTGATATGCAGCTTTTTGAAGATCTCCATGAACCGAGAAAACTGCTTGTCCATTTGTTCTTCTGAAGACGTTGAGGAAAATGTGGAGGTGGAATGATCTGTTCTTTTTCCTTTGCTTCTTTTTCCTCCATCTGTTGCTTTGTTTCTTTTGGAACTTCCTCAGCAGCTGTTTTGGCTCCAACATCTTTGTTGATTTCAGTACCGCTTTTTAACATGATGGCATGACATTGCTCATTCCCCATGTTCCTTGGATTTGGCTCTGTGTTGCTAGGAAGGGTACCTGGCGGTCTGTAACTCTGAGCATTTGCCAGTTGTCCAATTTGATTCTCCAGTGCTTTAATAGAAGCAGATTGACCTTGAATTAATGCTGCTTGGGATTGAAACATAGCATCATATCTTGCTGCTTGAGAGTCGTGTTTTGCTTCTATCTTTTTCAAGTGGGTCAACACTTCTGTTATTCCTGATTCATTTGCCTGCTCCTGGCTTTTGTTCTGTTGCTGGAATTCAGGTGGTGGATAGTTCTGCTGTGGCCTGAATTGTTGCTCCATGAAAAATTGGGATGATTCCTCCACCCTGGGTTGTAGGTGTTGGAATATGGATTGTCCCCTGTCTGTTGAAATTGTTGACAAAATTCACCGTTTCTTCAAGTTGGTTCGACTCTGGTGCTCCTCCATATGGTGAACTTGTGGATCCAGTGGTAAGAGTCTCCATAATTTGCATATCTGATCTAGCTTGGCGTTGACTGCTGTATTGGCTCCACTTTCATAAATTCCTGTAATTCTTTGGATCATGCTCCTTTCTGTTGGCCACAAGGAATTGTTGTTGGCCATTTCTTCGATTAGGTCTCAGGCTTGATCTTCTCCTTTTGCCATTAAAGCTCCTCCAGCAGCAGATTGTGGTTCTCATTATTCCAGAAAGCCCATTATAGAATGTTTGGACTTGATGCCATTTTGGAATCTCATGGTGAGGTCATTTCCGGAGCAAATCTTTGTACCTTTCCAAGCTTCGCAGAGGGATTCTGAATCTTGTTGTACAAAGGATGTGATGTCATTCCTCAGCTTTCCGGTTCTGGCTGGCTGGTGGAAAGTACTTTGCAAGAAATTTGGTGGCTAAAGTGTTCCAAGTTGTGATGGAACCTGCTGGTAGTGAATGTAGCCAAGCTTTAGCTCTGTCTTTCAGGGAATATGGAAAAACTCGCAGTCTCATTGCTTCTTCTGATGCTCTGTTGTAGTTGAAAGTGCCACAAACTTCCAGGAAGTTACTGATGTGGGCAATTAGGATCTTCAGTTGCATTCCCCCGAACTGAACTGACTGCTGAATCATCTGAATGCATGTTTTGATGTCACCTGCATTTGCTGGTAAGGAGGAAGTACAATACAAGAAATGAGTCTGTCAACCACCGGAATGGTTCTGTCTCGAATGGGAATTGGTGGTGCAACGTTCAAAGGTTCAGGTTCCATGTTGACTAAAGCTTCTTGGCCTTCTCGCCTTTCCCTTCTCAACTGTCTGATGGTTCTTTCAATTTCTGGGTCAAGCGGTCGAGTTCAAAGCTTCTAGTTCGTCTCATGAAGTTTCTGAGAACCTGAAACACAAGAAAACAAAAACAATAAGTAAAAAGAAATTAGATACAAGTAACGTATCTAACCCTTAAACTAATAGTAAAAGATAAATAAGTCCCCGGCAACGGCGCCAAAAACTTGACCGCGTAAACACACACGTATAACGCAAGCGCACGTATCGTTCAAGTAGTATAAAAATATCGATCCCACGAGGACTTAATATCTAATCTATTAATTTTATGAGGTCAAATGATTACTAGTATCTAACAGGTTGATTTATTGATTTGAAATGGTGACGATTCTAATTTTAAAAGCAAGTAAATAAAATTGTTCGAAAGTAGGTTTTAAGAAAATTCAATATTAAAAACTATCTAGGGTTGTGATTCCTTCCAATATCATTTTAAAGATGAAGTGGTTATCTTAAAGTTGGGTAATATATTGATTTATTAACCTGGAACACTAAATTATGTGTAAGCCTCTGTCGATGGTCAGACACAAATACCCAGTTTAACCCAATTGAACCATATGTCTATGTCAACCAAATTATCTGGATTCATTAAGTTTAAGTTCCAATTATGGCTACCCCCGCCCGACAGGTATATTCCTATCCTGTAAGGAAATCTATTAAAGGGTTATCTATCCTCAAGGAAGATCGTGGGCTATTGAGTCTAAGGCTGAAACCTAAAATCCCTATGTCTAGTTCATTTTAGATTTACCAGATCAATTTTATTAATGGCCAGTTAATGAAAAAGCATTAAGATTAAGACTCAATAAATAAATCTTTATAATACCCAAACTATAATCTAACCCCTTATAAACCGGTGATATTAAAAGTCATCACAACCCCAGATAACTAATTTAGTTACCACACATAACTAGGGCTAGTAAAAACTTGAAAATAAAAGACATAAAGTAAAAATGCGGTAAAGTAAATACTGAAAAGTAAATTACAATAAAATAAAATGCTAAGGTAAAAGGAATTACTTTTACTACTACTAATTTAGATATCTCCCATAAAATAATATATAAACTTGTGATTATTTTACCAACCAGCCATATAGCGGTAACCTGATTAAGTCAAATTAAGTCCAACCAGCCATAAAGGCGGAACCAAAATTTAATTATTAACCGACCAATCTGGCGGTATCCTTTATTAGTCAGGTTTAAACCAGATTAATTGAATTACCAACCGACCAATCTGGCGGTATCCTTTTTAAGTCAATATTTTAAATAGTGAATATATTATTTTTAGGGAAATTAATCTAAATAGTAACAGTAAAAGAATTACCTCTCACCATAGCTTGGGAAGTTACCTCCTCATGGTAAATAGTAAAAACTGTAAAAAGTAAAAGTAAAATTAAATTACTATTATTACAAAACGTAATTAAAATTAATTACAAAACTAAAAAAAAAACTAAAAATTAAAAGAAAGTAGAGAGAGAAACTCTCTCTTTACATCAAAGAGATGAGAGAGAGTGGTGCCACAAATTCTGAAATTTGAAACTGAATTTATAGGAGCGGGTAGGCTTCGGGCGTCGCGACGCTAAGCCCTTTGGCGTCGCTACGCCAGCTTCTGTCGACGTGGCACGCTCTGGTTCGTCGGTTTGCAGATTCTAGATAAGCTGATAAGGTGACACGTGGCGAGGTGGTTGGGCTTCAATTATTGTGACATGTGGCGGCTTCTGATTGGTCGATGAGATTCTTATCCGCCACGTGTCAGATAAGGATTAGATACTCAATGATTGATGCTGACGTGGCGGTGACGTGGCGACACGTGGGAAAAAGACTGTCGGCACCGCAGGATTGCGACACGTGGCACTTCCTGATTGGCTGATGATGACGTGGCGATGAGGTGGCCGTTTGACTTGGTCAACCTGGTGATGTGGGTGATGACATGGCAATGACGTGGAGTGACACGTGACACACGTGGCGATGATGACTGTCGGCACCGTAGGATGCTGACACGTGGCACGTCGCATGTTAGCAGATCGGTTGTGATGGTGACACGTGGCACGGCGCACGTTAGCAAAGTCAAACTTTTCTCAGATTCTGATTTGTGGACCCGGCGCATGTTAGGCGTCGCGACGCTGAATGTCTTGGCGTCGCAACGCGGGAAATTACCAAAATACCTTTTCGTCCAATTTTCACTGTTTTGACCAAAATCACCTCCGGAATGTCCTGAAACTTTATTTATCTACAAAATAACACAAAACACATCAAAATATTCATAATACTCAAGAAACTATACAAAATATAAGGTTAAATGAGGGTGGAAATAATGATAGATTTACCACTCATCAACGGTTTACGGTTCGGTTCAAGAGCTAATCCGAACAACACCTGTAAACCGAACCGAACCGTTATAATTAAAAAATTTATATATTTTTATAAAAAAATTTATATTTTTCTTTTAATTTATTCTATATTTTCTTTTATTAGTATATTAATAGTTTTATTCTTAAATTTTTTGTTAATATATTTATTCTTCAATTTATTTGTTAATACTTTTATTCTTAAATTTTTTGTTTTATGATAGCATCATTATTCTTGAAAGTAAGATGTTGAATTTGTCTATTAATTAGAATGATGGTAGCACCATTATCCGAGGTAATTTTAAAAAATGTAAGAATTAATTGTGCCTCATTTTTCAATCCTTTATGGAGTGCATATGTTTCCTGGAGTCACAGCTTACACCATAACACTTCATACTATTTGTTGGGTAGATAGAATAGTTTTTTTTCTTTCACTTAAGTGGATGAAAATTTGTTTTAAATATAATAATATGTAAATCGAACCGAACCAATCCGTTAAACCGCTGGTTTAAAAAATTTTCAATCCGAACCAAACCGTTATTTAATGGTTTGGTTTGAGAGGTAAAAAATCTGAACCGTAAAATATGGTTTGGTTTGGTTTTTAGCAAAAACCGAACCAAACCGAACCGCGTCCACCCCTACTTGTAGGGAATTTCAGAAGAGACCTGGCTGGACATAGCCTAAGGTCGGCCGGATATAGTATTCAGTCTTCATGTCCGACCAGACTTATTGGGTGTTTGGGGGAACCTACCGCGTAGCATAGAAACACATAAATATTCATACACAATAAAAACTATAATAAACATGCATTATGGATACATTCATAACAAAATGACCATCTCATAGTGATACGTGGAGTTGTATCCCGAGTGCTAACCATACTATCATCCATTCGAAATCGATTAAGGATGGCAAAAAAGCCCAGGCCATAGAATATGAGGCCCGGCTCAGGACGGGGCCCGAGCTGAACTCAACACAATAAGTCTGGGCTCGGCCCGACCCGGGCTTAAGAAAATATTATATTTATATATATTACTATTAAAAAAATCGGGTTGGATAGAGCACGGGCCGAGCCCGGGTCAAATAAAGCCCGACCCGTGTCGGTCCGGGCCTGGGCCAAAATATTGCTTGTCGGGCTCGGGCCGGGCTTATCAAAGCTCGGGCCCTGCCCGACCCATTACCACACTTAAAATCGACTATGGAACTTACGTCCGGGTTCCATCCTATATACCACGAGATCATACAGCTGAATATCATTCATGTTCGGCCGGACATAAGACAAGTCTGGACAGACTTCATTCGCAGATCACACAGTAAACAAAATGTAGCATGCGTATTATTTTGAATAGTAGAACAAATACTTGCGTATCCTCAATTAAAATAGAAGAATAAAACAAATAAACTTGCATAGATTAATAATAATAAGTGCAACAAAAAAATAACTAAGCATGTGATTAACTAGAAAAAGCAGTAAAGACGGCCTAGCATATTGTAGGCGGTCAGATGTGTGTACATGTCCGTCCGGAGTAAAGAAAAACTCTAAAATATAGAAATATTGAAAAATATGCCTTCAAGTCGTATCGTTTTGCGTGTGTAGTGGCTCGGAAGTCACTTCTGAGATCCAGGTTTTTGCTGGATTTGTACTAGGAAATTGGGAACTCCAGAGATTCATGGAGCCTGTGTGCTGTTCGAGGGCTCCTCCTTACAACGCTGGAGCAATCATATGCTACGAGGGTACAATCCATTCCTGTGTTATACTTCTTTTGGATCCAAATGATCAAAGAAATAGGGATCAAAGAGTGTCCGAGACATTAAAGGTATTTTCCTCATTATGTTCGGTAACACTGGAGCAAGCAATCGCCACGGGGGTATCATCCATCCCCGTGCTATGCTTCCCACAGATCCGAATGATCAAGGAAATAGGGATCAAAGAGTGTCCGAGACATTAAATGTATTTTCCTCCTTATGTTCGGCAACACTGGAGCAAGCAATCGCCACGGGGGTATCATCCCTCCCCGTGCTATACTTACCACGGATCCGAATGATCAAGGAAATATGGATCAAAGAGTGTCTGAGACATTAATGGCATTTTCCTCCGTATGTTCGGTAACACTGGAGCAAGCAATCGCCACAGAAGTATCATCCATCCCCGTGCTATGCTTCCCACGGATCCGAATGATCAAGGAAATATGGATCAAAGAGTGTCTGAGACATTAAGGGCTTTTTCCTTCTTATGTTCGGTAACACTGGAGTAAGCAATCGCCACGGGGGCATCACCCCTCCCCGTGCTATGCTTCTCACGGATCCATTGGGTAGGCAAAACATATGGCAGCGCATTCATTGCGTTGTATTTCCCAAACCGGTCAGGTAGGTTATCCTACGGGGGCACTCCCTCCCCGTGATTACTATCCTGGCATGTCCCCCGTAAATATAAGTTGTGGGGTAGTTGAGCTCCGGCTACTGCGAAGGGTTCTTGTGCTCCTTTATACTTCTTATCCATTGATGTGGTCTTGATTTTTGAAAGTGTAGCGAGTTAGGTCGGATTGTCTATGCCCAGGATTTTTATGGTAGCACTTGTGATTGGTCTGTCATGGGTTTGATGCCTCGACCTCAGATCATCCCTCTGTATCGAGTATGTCCTACCCTCTCTACAACTCTCTGCGGGGTATTTCGAGAGGGGTTTTACACTGTGTTCTTAACCCTTGTTGGGTTGCTGCAAGAAAGAAAAAAAAAAGTCTATTGGAATTATTTTCTTAGCATCTCGGCATTCCAAGGTTTCCTTAATCGGGTGCCGTCTATCTGTTCTAAAATGTAGACCAATGGCCTTACCACCTCTACAATTTTGTATGGCCCTTCCCATTTGGTGCCTAATGAGCCTTCCTCCGGCCTTCGGGTGTTCAGGGTGACTTTTCTTAATACCAAGTCGCCTGGAAAAAAGGCACGGGTCCGAACTCTTTTGTTGTAGAAGCGGGCCATTCTTTGTTGATAGATTGATGTTTTCATAGCCGACTTCTCCCTATTTTCTTCAATTAGATCGAGGTGACTTATGATAAGTTCTTCATTTCGTTTGTCCTCAAAATGACGGACCATGTGGGTAGTCATTCCAATCTCTGCTGGGATGACTACTTCGCATCCGTATGATAAGGCAAGCGGAGTTTCTCATGTGGAGTTTTTATAGGTTATCCGGTGTGCCCACAACATTTCCGGTAATTCCTCGACCCATAAGCCCTTGAAGGATCTGAGCCTAGCCTTAAGATTTGCCTTAATGGTTTTGTTTGTGGCCTCAACCTGCTCATTTGACTTGGGATGGGCTGGTGAGGTGAATTGTAAGGCGATCTGGAGGTCTTCACAGAGCTTCCGGAAGCCTTTGCAATCGAACAGTTTTCTGTTATCTGTGATGACGGCTCGAGGGATTCCGAACCTGCAGATAATATTTTTCTTCAGAAACTCCGTAGCCTTCTTCTCTGTGATGGTGGATAGGGGTTCGGCTTCCACCCATTTGGTGAAATAGTCTATGGCCACAATGGCGTACTTCGCCTGTCCTCGTCCCCTTGGCATTGGTCCGATGATATCTAGCCCCCACTGAGCAAACGGCCAGGGACTGGACAGGGTGGTTAACTGCTCTGCTGGTTGGTGGTGAATATTGGCATTCTTTTGGCATCCTTCATATTTCCAGGCTACTCTCATCCCGTCCTGATGCATAGTAGGCCAATAGAACCATTGCCTTAAAGCTTTAAAGGCCATCAATTGTCCTCCGGCGTGACTCCCACAGATGCCCGCATGAATTTCCCTGAGTACATAATCGGCCTCTTCTTCCGCTAAACATCTTAGGAGGGGTACAGTGTGGCCCCTCCGGTAGAGCACTACTTCGATCAGGGAGAACTTGGAGCTTTTGAATTTTAGTTTCCTGGCTTCCTTCTTGTCCTCGGGTGCCTCCCAGGTTTCCAAATATTTCTTAATTGGCTGTATCCACGAGGTTTTGTCTTCCTTATCCAATACTTTTACTTCGAGTTCTCCTATGCTCTTTTCTCAGAGGCAGATTAGAGGGACTATTCTGGGGTTCTCTGCTTTTATCGAAGATGCAAGCCGTGCCAAGAGTCTGCCTCACAGTTGTCTTCTCGACTGATTTGCTCAAAGTGTACGTTCCTCATTATTTCCATCAACCTTTTAGTTCAGCCAAGTAGGCTATCATACTCGGCTCTCTGGCTTGGAATTCTCCTTTCAGCTGCTGAACAGCCAGCTGAGAGTCACTTCTTACCACTACGTCGTGGACTTCACCACCGTGCATAGCCTAAGACCGGCCAAAATTGCCTCATACTCTGCCTAATTGTTTGTGGCCTCGAATGCGAACCTCAGGGCGAACAACACCTCTTCACTTTTGTCGCTCTTCAACATGATTCCAGCTCCCTTGCCTTGTGAGCTGGCAGATTCGTCTACTGACATCTCCCATTTGCCTTCCCCCACAGTCAATACCTGGGGTTCTGTGAATTCCGCGACAAAATCTGTCAAAGTCTGCCCTTTTATTGCCATCCTTGGGAGGTACGAAATGTCGTGTTCACTTAACTCTACCGACCACTTCATTAACCTGCCCGAAACTTCTGGTTTCTGCAGAATCTGTCTCAGAGGATAATCGGTGTAAACTCCAATAGGATGGGCTTGGAAGTAGGGTCGTAATTTCCGGGCTGCAGTGATCAATGACAGGGCGACCAGTTCATGTACCGGATATCGGGTCTCAGCATCTAACAGAGCTTTGCTGACATAATATACTAGCCTTTGGACCTTGTCGACCTCTTTATTAGTACCGAACTTACTGCATGTTCTGAAACAGCTAAGTACAGGTATAAGGTTTCCCCTAGGAGTGGTTTTGCTAGAAGTATGGGTTGTGTTAGGTATTTTTTTAACTGTAGGAAGGCTTCCTCGCATTCTGGCGTCCAGTTGATTTCCTTTTTGGCCTTCTTGATGATTTTGAAGAAGAGGTGGCACTTGTCTGTTGCTCGGGAGATGAATCGGTTGAGCGCGGCCAATCTTCCGGTTAGACTTTGCACTTCTTTTACCGTCCTATGAGACTTTAAGTCTAGTACGGCTTGGATCTTCTGTGGATTTGCTTCTATGCCTCGGGAGCTTACCCTGTAGCCAAAAAACTTCCCTGAGGCCACTCCGAAGCACATTTCTCCGGATTGAGCTTTAAATTGTGTTTCCTTAGTAATTCAAAAGTTTTCTTTAGATCGGTCACGTGACATTCTGGCTCTTTAGACATTGTTATCATGTCATCAACATATACCAACATTGACGTGCCAATGAGCGGTTTGAAAATTTTGTTGACCAGCCTTTGAAAGGTTGCCCCTGCATTCTTCAGTCCGAAGGGCATTACTTTATAACAGTAAAGCCCCTTATCGGTGACAAAAGTTGTTTTCTCCTCGTCCGCAGGGTGCATCTTGACCTGGTTGTATCATGAGAAGGCATCCATAAAGCTTAGCAGTCCCTGTCAGGCTGTTGTATCTACTAGCTGGTCTATGTTTGGTAGTGGGAAGCTGTCTTTCGGGCATGTCTTGTTGAGGTCGGTGAAATCCACACACATCCTCCATTTTCTGTTTGACTTCTTCACCAGTACTATGTTTGATACCCACTTCGGGTATTTTACTTCTCTGATGAAACCAGCTTTCAATAATTTGTCCACCTCGGTAGCTACTGCCCTGCACCATTCCTGATTAAATGTTCTTCTTTTTTGTTTGACTGGCTTGTGTGACGGGTTTACTGCCAAGCGGTGATTGATGAACTTCATATCAATCCCGGGCATGTCGTCGTGCCCCCATGCAAAGACGTTCGGATACTCCTTTAGACACTTCAGCATGCCCTGTTTCAGGGTTTCGTCTAAGTTTCCCCCTATCTTTACGCTCTTCTCAGGCCCGAAAAGTTCGGTCTCTTCTAGTTCTTCGACCGTCCCTAACCGGACAACTTTATTTGGCCGAGGACCTGTGTTCCCCCTTGCTTCTTCTCTGTCTTCATTCATTTGTCTTTTTTGGGTACCTCCTTCTATGCAGAGGGTTTCCCGTGAGAGGGTGACAAAACAGCTTCGGGCTGTCCTCTGACTCCCACACACGATTCTGATCCATTCCCGGGTGGGGAATTTTAACTTTAAGTAATAGCAGGACATTGCGGCCTTTGTCTTCATCATGAAAGGTCGACCGACAATGACTTGGTAACTACTCATGCAGTCCACCACTGTAAAGTTTATCATAATTGTCCGAGTCCGGGGACGAGTTCCGATTGTCATTGCTAATTGTATTCTCCCCAATGGGACGACCGTTGAACCCCCGAAGCCGTATAGGGGAGTGTTATCGTCGGTTAGAGCTGCATATTCCACTCCAAGGCTTTCCAGAGCCTCTTTGGAGATTATATCCACTGCGCTCCCGGGATCCACCAGGATTATGTCTACCTCTGAACCGCCGATTATTGCCTTGATTATTAACGCATCGTCGTGGGGGAAACTCACCCCTCGGGCATCCTCGTCAGTGAACATTATTGGTACCAACCGACCACATTGTATTCCCGAGGACTGTTATGCTTCTAGTACCTCCGACCCCCGAGCCCGGCTGTAGTTTTTTCTTGACCGGTTAGAGTCTCCGGCCAGTGTTTTCCCTCATGCGATGATATTTACTTGTCGGCGCTGTGCCCTCTGTCTAGCCGCCATAACCTCATGGTCAATGTATTTATTTAAATATCCATTCCGAGCCAGGTCTTCCATTTGTTCCCGCAAGTCGTTGCACCCGTCCGTCGGATGTCCTCTCAAATTATGGTGTATGTAATGGGATGTTTTATTTCTCTTATCTGGGGGGAATCTCCTGAGGTTAGGCTCTATCAAGAGGTCTTTTTCCTGGATCTTCATGACGATTTGTCCTAGTGGCTTGTTCAGAGGAATGTATGTTTCTTCCCTGACTACGTGGTTTACTTGGTTCGAGATTCCTCTTTCCTGGTTATTCCGAGGTATTGGCTTGAATTCCTTGCGTCTCGTGGGCGGTTTTTTGAACTCCCTATCTGGCCGGCGGGGGGCCTCTGCCCTTATTATCCTGTCTCTGATAGATGTCCCTCTCCGAGAGATTTTCTCTTCGTTCTCCAACAAAACGAACTTTCGGGCTATTTCCAGGGCGGTTACATAATCCGGTGTATCTTGGATTCTTAGGTGAGTCCACAACTTTCCGACCCTTAAGGCCCCCTTTAAACTTTCCAAGGCCTCGAGGGACTCATATCCCCCGACATCGAGTACCATGTTATGGTATCTGTCAATGAAAGCCTCAGGGGCTTGTCATCTCCCTGCTTCATGAGTCTTAACTCTCCAATTGTCTTTTTAGGAACGCAGGCCCCTTTGAAGTGTCGCACAAACTATTTTTTGAGTTGCGCGAAGTTACTGATGCTCCCTGGGGCTAGACTTATGTACCATAGAATGGCGGATCCACCTAAGATTAGGGGGAATACTTTGCAAACGGCATCCCCTACCACTCATTGGACTTCCATTAATAGGACAAAGCTTTCAATATGGGATTTTGGGTCAGTATGGCCCTTGTAGGGTGTCATGGTGGGCATGTTGAATCGTCTCGGGAATTTTGCCGACCTTATTTCTTCTGTGAGGGGAGATTCCTCCTTACCGTCCCGGGCATCTCCTGCATCGGTCTTGAGGTTTACTCCCCACTTGGCCATCTATTTCCTCAACCAAGACCTCATGTCGCTCTCTAAGTTACCATGCCGCCTCCTGCGGCCTTCTTCGTGTCTATTTCCCCGGGTGTGGTGCTCCTCATGACTTGAGGTATCTCGTTCAGCCTCGCCATACTTCCTTTCTCCCCTTCTGATGTTTCGGGGGCTATCATAAGAGGAATCTGGCAACTGTCTTCCCTTTTCTTCTTCCCAAGTGTCTTCTGTTTGCGAATATTTTTCTACCACTACGGATTTTACCCCGTAGGGGCCCCTCCTTCTGGGTCTATCGTCTTCACTTGTATCTACAACCTTTTTTTCCTTCCGCTGTCTCACCTCTTCTCTGACTGGTTCCGGCTTCGAATCTCTCGTTGTTCCTCCCTTCCATCTTTTCTAGTCGGTCCATCATGAATTTTAGAAGGGCTTGGTTTCCCTCCCTATCTTTCCTCATGTTTTCTTCTATCTTCTCTAACCAGTCCGTAGTTGGACTTCCTGATGATCGGCGATTTCCGTCTTCTGCCATTGTCTTACCACGTGTACTGCTTTTTGTCTGAAATTCCCCACAGACGGCGCCAACTGTTGACGGCTGATTTTGGTTTTAGGGCAATATTAGAATATTACTCCCGAGACAATCCTCCCTCAATAGTGAATTTGTTCGGTTATGGGGGAACCAAAAGTAAATTTAGCAAGAGACAGACAAATATGCCAATCGACAAAAAGATTTAACGTGGTTCAGCGGATCGGATCCAACCTACGTCCACGGGCACAGAACGGGTGATACTTTATTACTGAAATAAGCTTCTCTGCTCTGTTTTTGTGTTTACAAGTCTGATCGTAATGATCTTGATATTGATTCTGATCCCTCTTACGCACACTCTACCCTCATATTTATAATAGTGTAGAAATCAGATTCCTCATCCTACAAGAATTCCCTAGTTGAAACAATTTCTCTTTCCCATAAGGATTCATAGTCAAAAACTACTTTCACTTCCTTTATCCTACTATGGCACTGACTTACTAGTTTACCCCATGAAAGTAGGATAACTTATTATCTTGTCCGTAAAAATAGGATGCCTCATCTTCCGGAGCACGTCTCGTCATATGCTCGGTCTTCATGAGGTCGGTCATGATGGTCCTTTGAGCTGAGAGTGCTGCTACCGATCTGATAATTCCCGGTCATCCGATCTTTAAGTGGTCGGTTTGCCGATCGTAAAGTGTTCGGTCTCTACCTGTTGGTTTTATAACACTCATGTGGTCGGATCGGCATTAATGACTTCGACCGAGAAGGGAATTACCCTTTTTACCCATGCCGTACTCCTTAAATAACATAGGACCTGAAAACATCATCAACAGTAATTAATATATTTACTAAAAATACCTCACCAAATATCGAAAATATTATTTTTTCTATGATAATTAGCTATAATTTCTCGAATCTTAATTGAAAATTAATATGAACTAGTAAATAAAAATAATAAAATGAATCTTAAACGAATCAATGAGCTTAAATTCGTATTCGATTCGTTTAATAAACGAATCGAATCGAATTGACCCATTTATTAAACGAATCCATTTTTTCAAACCCGTAATCGCTTTAAAGCGAATCGAATCAAACGAATAAACGAATCATGACCCAAATTGACACCCCTAGTATGATCCTATATGACTTACTCTGAAACTACCTGAACTGAAAATGCATGAACTACACCTGACTACTTGGACTGAGAATGCATGAGTTATACTCGACTACTTGAACAGAAAATGCACGAGCTGAATCTGAATTTACATGATTTGATACTGCTACTATATGGGTGAGACGTGAATATCTAAAAACATGATATGCATAACTAAAACTGTGATATCTCATGACGTGGATGCATTATTTCTAAAAGTGTATGTAAATATATAAGCATGAAAATGATATTAAAAAATTTATATTACATGCATATGAGCTGAAAACATTTAAGGAGTTTAAACTTACATGACTTGATACTGCTATTACATGTTGTCGATCATTGCGACGTAATATGTTGTTATTTTTAACGTCGCAAGGTTTTGGTGATAATTTTTGAAAAAACTAAAACTTTGGACGTTAAAGAACATGTTTCTTATAGTGATCGGACTCTGCGGATCCAGAATCTCGCCTTGAGGTTCTGGGTTCGAATCCAGGGGGTGCAATTTCTTGTAAGAGCTTGGGGCAGCCAGGGGTTTTACCTGCGCCGCGGCCCAGAATGGGTGGTTTGGTGGCGGGGTTTCCAACGATTTCAAAAAAAAATAAATAAATAAAATAAAATCTGGGTATATGGTCCCATTAGCAAGGATGAGAGTGTGCATATGCAACACTGGCTTGGAAACGTAAGAGCAGCAAGACCATCTCGCTTCAATTTTTTTAAGTAAATCGGAGTCATTTACCAAAATAATTAAGATTGTTTGTTATAATCCTCACGAGTCATGAAAAATAAGCCTGTGTTTTGAATCTCATGCCCATTATGGGCTATCCATCATCATTTGCCTTGTTGTAATGCTATATTTAGAATTTTTGAGTAGTGAAATGATCATCCGTTACATTACGAGCATTATGTTATGAATTAATCATCAATAATTTAATATTAAGTTTGTGATTTCATTTATATCCAAAACTAAACAAAAGCCTCTTCATTTGTTTAGAAACATAAAAATATATCTCCAATCATGTCTCGAACTATATGGGATCTTGTTGGACGGGATGAGAAAAAAAATATCAATTCTATTGTTATGTCTAACTCGTGCCGAACTATTAAAAATATATTTTTTATTATTTTTTGAAAAAAAAATTAATAATTTTTCAAATATTTTAATACTTAAAATAGAGAAAATATTTAATATAATTTTAAAATTAATTTTTAATATTTATAATAAAACATAAATCAAATACAAACTTTTCTTACTAAACCCAATCCTAAGTCGTTTATCACCGAGCAGGCCGGCTATGTGTGCTACTGCACTTGACATTGAAGGGTTTGAATTTGATAAAATCAAGACGCAATAAAAAGTTCGTTATTAGCTGTCCATGTAAAGCCGAAACATATATACAACATTTCAAATCAATAATTAAATCTGTAGTTTGGGTTTTAGACATTACAATTCTCATTAAATATTTGATTAGGCAAGCTTACCCAGCTGGCTAAAATTAATAAGTGGAACCCATTAAAGATGACAATCTTCATACCAAATGAATCCTCTCCACTCCCAAATATTTGATTAATCCAACATATACCCAGCTGGCTAAAATTAATAAGTGGAACCCATTAAAGATGACAATCTTAATCCTCTCAATTTAACTAGCATAAATAATCTTGATCATATATAATATCTTGAATCACTAGCTTTTTGGAGTAAGTGGCTTTTTTTTTTTAATGCACAAACTCATCTTATTCATTATAGTTTGATTAATTAGCCGTAATAGGATTGCAAGTTGCCCCAAAATTTGGAAATATCCTCCCAATTTAATTACCATAAATAATCAGAAAAAAACAAATCATATATTGAATCACTAGCTTTTTTTGGATAAGTGGCCTTTTTTTATGCAAAAATTCATCTTACCTTATTCATTATAGTTTGATTAATTAGCCGTAATAGGATTGCAAGTTGCCACAAAACTTGGAAATATTGCCAAAATTGCAATTGCAGGGCATTAATATCGAAAGCACATTATTAATTACCACATGATGAGATAGACGTTTGATCAGCTGAATAATTAGAGTTAGGTGCCAAGATTTTCCATGGTGTTTTTGAATGATTATATAATCTAAAGCCATTTATGGGAGTTGATTCCTAAACGGTGTCTTGATTGATTTAGAATTTGTAAGTTCCGAGTTACGTCTCGGTTGATTTCTGAGCAGTGCTATAATTGTATGTATCTAGAATCCCAGTTAATAGCATATTGTAATATATGTAGTTTGTAATAATTAAAAAAAAAAAGCCATTAATGGTTAGGGACCCATTTAATTTGATGATAATGTAAGCCTATTTATAACATATATATTGACAGTGAACCAAGATTTTGCATTAGATTTTATTCCTGTGGCTGGCGTGCCATTTGCATGAAGAAATATATAGCACCTCCGGCTCCAACTTGACATTATCACGTTTTAAATTATTTGATTTCTCGGAGTGACATGTTAAAAACATTTTTAATAAGCAACTATTATTCAATTTTGTATCTATCAAATCAATCAACAATTTGTATTCACGTGCATGATTTCATAAATGGTCCCATTCATTACTTGTCTAGGAGTGAGTGGTGTAAATTATAGAAAAATTTATGTAAGGGACCGTCAAATCAATATTTCAATTATTTAATTTTATTTTTCTGTTTTGATTGATTATTTTTAAAATAATTAAAACACGTGTCATTAAGAGTCTTATATGAACCATTCTTACCTAAGTTATATATATATTTATATGAGAGTTTGTTGTTGAATTCTAGAAACTTTGTGTTAATCTTTTATAAGAAATTTTACGAGTTGAACCATTTAAAAGCACCGACAATTTTAGAAGGAGCTTAATTAGTTTTAGGTATTGATTCATATATTATAAATTTACAGAAATGATCACATGAGTTTTTAAAATCATAAAACTGATCAAATTTTAAAATTTTCACTTTAATCACCAAGCACAAGATTTTGGACCAAATTAATCTTGGCTAAAAATTTTAAACTTCAACATCTCTCAAATCCTTAAATAACAACGTAAGTTGTATATTATGTGTATTTTTAGATCAAGAGTTGTTTACGATTATTGATTATAAGGGAAAATATTTATCATGATTTAATGAATAAAAAAAAGGTTAAAATTTAGTGAAAATGACTGATTTCTCGATCTTAAAGATGAAACATTAAAAAATAATCACTCGAGCTATAATGCAGTCACCCGATGTGTAATTTATTAGAGGCGATCATTTTTTTGAATTTCATCTTCAAGATTTCTAGACCAAATTAATCTTGGCTAAAAATTTTGAACTTCAACATCTCTCAAACCCCTAAATAATAACCCAAGTTGTATATTATGTGTATTTTTAGATGACTTTTGTATAAAGAGTTGTTTTCGATTATTGATTATAAGGGAAAATATTTACCATGAGTTAATGAGTAAAAAAAAAGTTAAAATATAATGAAAATGACTGATTTCCCGATCTAAAAAATGAAACATAAATAAATAATCACTCAAGCTACAATGCAATCACCCGATGTACGTATAATTCAATAGAGGACGATCATTTTTTTTTTTTAGTTTCATTTTCAAGATTGAGCATTAGCTATTTTGTTATATATATATTTACTACCTCATGGTAAGGATTTTCCATTGTAATCATCAAAATAATTATTGGAAGAAAACTTACTCAAAAAGCAAAATTAATTAATAGACAATGCACAATGTATATTAGGATGGTTTGAAACTTTGAGAGATGTTGATAGAATGATAATTTAGTCCAAATGCCATTTGTTTGGTTATTAAAGTCATAAATTTAGAGTGTGGTCATTTTTGTAATTCACAAAACTTAAATGAATCATTTATATATATATATATATATATATATTTCCCTTGATTCATTTAATTCATGATATGACCCAATTAATATTTATATATCTAGTTAGATATAGTTGCATGTAAATCGAGAAATGAAATCATTAATGAAAAGACACAACCTTAGTGTGCATTTTGTATGATGGAGAAGAAAAATCAAGAGTAAAAATCATGTAAATTTTGAAAAGAATGCAAAGTTTGTCATTTTTCCAAAATGTTTGTTCATCGCATTGTCTTATCAAGCTACATGCATCTTTCTTAATTTGGTATTAGAGTTTGCTGTTACAACACGCATAAAATAGATAGGATAAAATGGGCTACCCTACGAATCCAAGTGCATTGATGATTTATGTGCTAAGATTGCATGTGTGTATACAGTTGTTAATATTTATTAGATGATTGTTATTTTATCTTAAATTTATGTTCGAATTTATACTCGAATAGATTAATTAAAAATCGAACTTATTTTAAATTTGACAAGTTCAAACATAAAGTAGCCAATGAGGTAGTGGCCTCATTGGTAACCCATGTTCAAGTCCCCACAAAAGTAGTGGGGACTCAAACCTTCCTCTTTAGAAGGAATAAGTTCTCCTATATGGGAGTTGATTCCCAAGCTGTGTCGTGGCTGATTTAGAATTTGTAAGTCCCGAGCTACGTCTCGGTTGATTTCTGGGCAGTGTTATAATTGTATGTATCTAGAATCCCAGTTGATAGCATATTGTAATATATGTAGTTTGTAATAATTAAAAAAAAAACATATAGTAATTTTTTCAATATTTATTCATCAATTATCTAAGATTTTTCAGGCAGCACCGAAAATTCAGATGGTGATGTTATAAATGCTTTACTGTTGTAACTATGTACATGTGTGTTATTAGCTAGCTGTGGCTATAAAGCTAATCAATAATATATTAGCTGGTTGGCTTGAAATCCTACTCACTTCTGACGAAAATGATACTTAATTTGGCTTACTAATTAACTTGTCTTGATGGTGATTCATTGACTATTAGGTCTCGTGGACAGCAACCTCCACCTCAGAACTGGGCCGGGGACATAACATGAGTGACACAGACTGACTGTTGAAATTTGCTTTTGCATGTGAAATTATTGCAGCTATTGAAATTGATAGGTAGAGTTTGAGAGTTGTCCAATAATAATATTTTAAGTTCGTTTATTCATTGAAGTGAGATATCTTTTCAACACTCGCATCACGTGTAAGTCGTTATTTTTCTTATTTATATCACGTGAATAGATAGTGTGGGTCTACATATGTATGAGTGTGACTCTGATATCATATTAAAAATTATGGTCTAACTCTATCTAAAAGCTAGTTTAAGAATTGAGGGTCCGATCTTGGATATTTTCTTAAACAGCAGCTTGAGATAAACCGGATAAAGTCTTAGGATTTCAAAGTGTACACACATCTTCTTTTTGTTGGATTTTTGTTGTTAAGGAAATAATTGTAACTGTTATGGAAATAATTGGATCCCAATCTTCGCACACATTACGGCAAATCACGAGGATTAGGGTAATGATTCTTGTACATTATTAGTATTATTATCTTCCTTATTTAGTTTTTGCATTGTCTATATAAAGGCTCCATATGAGAGTCAGATTGAAATACAAATATTATTCAATTCAGACTCTTTAACATAATATCAGACTGTTCGTTCCATGGGTCCTATAAAATTCCGATCACTGGCCACCTCCCCACCACCGCACGTGTAACCCATGCGCCACCCGCGGCACGTCTACTCCACATGTCGTCACCATTTTTACACTTTCAGACGATGATTCTGATGCCGTTGTGCTCAGAAACTGCCGCACAACTGTGAGAGTATCATTTTTAACATCCATAAGCCTTCAAGGGTCATTAAACCCAATGGAAATCACCGGCAGCTGACATCATATGATGTTATATATAGTGATCTGATCACTGTAAAGTTCGATCTATATTAAGTACTAGTGTTGAATTTATGAGCTTTCAGCCAAATGTATAGCCAACAAAAAAAAAAATACCTAGGGTCATTTTAATGGGATATACAAAATAATGCAAACAAATGATAAATGCATGAATATTATATATACTGATACAAATAGCACTCATGAGCTGTAAAAATGTATCAACAAAATTAAAAGCAAAGAAAAGTAGCTTTAATTTTTCTAATTACTACTCATTTTGCTCTGTGTATATTTAATATATTCCTTTTCTAAAGTTTAGCTATATATGATCATGAATCACTAGTTAGGGGTTCCTATTATAGCCAACCTTATAATTTAGCTTTTAGAGATAGAAGGGTGGGTAGGCAAAGTCCAAATAAATTCTTTATCTCTTATTTTTTCAAGATTTAAATTCGGATGATTAGCCAAAAAAAAACCTACTTGAAAACCACTAAATCAAGCTCTAGAAGGCCTAATCTGAAGAAAAGATAATTAGAGTCGAATTTTAAAAAATAGAAATGATGATAATATTCCCCTTCACACGGAAAAAGCTTCTCTAAATTAATTAAGCAAGCTTTAATTTTGTCTAGAAAGCGACACTTGTGTAGGTCCATATTGCAGCTTGCATGAATTGATTGGACTTATAAATGAATCAAAATAAAGACAACATGCATGATT